>VWYI01009574.1:0-47071 GCA_013399455.1 Anthoscopus minutus
ATTATTATTAATTATTATTATTATTATGGAGGGGGACTGAGGTCTAACAGGTTTTTCTGCTAAAATTATTGCTTGTTGTTCTTAATAAACTGCAACACAGTTATAAAAAAATATTACTTGTCATTAATCAGTTTCTGAAGTACTTAGAGACTATTCTTGTGTTTTCATGCTCTGTTCTCTCCTCTTGCAGTCTTCTTGTATGCTTAACAACACAGGTCATTAGCCATTTTCTCCAACAATATATTTTCTACTGTCAATCTCTCATCTGGAGCCTTTCTTTTTCATAAGCATGCTTCTTAAAGTGCAGTACCCACATATAGGCATTTCAACTCCACATAAGGCATACTAATTAGGAAGGTGGTAGCATATTGACTTCCATTTTATAAACCCTATATAGTTTGCTGTTGCTTGCCGTTGTAGTATTGTTCAGCCTTTATCTACCTGCTCCTGAATCTTTTACAGACTTCTACCTCATTGGATTTTCACTTTGCATTTGCACAGTTTATTGTTCCAGCATGAACAGCACCCTTGTTTTTTCAAACCATGTCTCCAGCTGGCCTGAACCCTTGAAAATATAACTTTCCTTTCACCACCATCCTTATCAGATCAGTGTCATTTCCAAATTTGATAAGTGTTCTTCCATCATCCAGATTATTTAAAACCTTGAATAGCAGCAACCCCAGACAAACTTCTTCAGAAATTGTTATAATGCATTTTTCCACTTCGATAATTTCCCAAAGTATGATTTTTCTACTATTTTTGCTGATACAGAGCAGTCTGGCAAACTGAGAGTGGATAAAGAGATGCATTCCAGTACAGTTAAATGTGAGAGAACAAACCCATCCTCCAAATCAATGCTCACAGTTCATGTTGAGACAGGTTTGCACAGAGGCTGTAGATGATGTCATACATCATCTCTAACAGTGAAAGTTACTTTTGGAGTAAATTAAGAACTAAAGGGGAGAGAGACATCACAGTGACCAGCTGCAAAGAGAAGTTGTGTGATCTCTAGATGAGTCTCCTCATGTGGGTGTCCTTTCCAGTGCAGTTGTGATCACAACACTTTTCCCATAGCATCTCTGTGATTTTTATTAGCATCTCAAATTCCCTACAGCTTGCTCCTTCTTATGGTGCTATTAGCACCAACTGGAGTACTTTTTGATCACAGTGGGTGCTGCACGTCTGGCTGGTTCTTAAGCTTGTACGTGCATGTTGTTAGGTCACAATATAAACCAAAACCCACAAGCAAAGAATAGGAAAAAGGAGGAGAAAGAGAAGTGAATCTGACACCAGAGACAATTGCTTCCTGTGAGCACCTGCTGTGGCAGTAGTGTGTTTGCAAGTGTAGTGTCATGAGAATAAAAGTGGCATGAAGAACAACATGAGGACACTGGAAAAATAGTGTCACAGAGGCTCTGGAAAACACACAGCAGCTTGTGTTTAAAGCTGCAGGGAAACTGAAAGGAGAATATAGAAGTGCACTTGGAAAGCCTGTAACAATATAGAGGCTGAAGCACCTAAGGTACTCTGGGGAAGCCAGGACTGACTAATTAAGGCTAAAACTCTGCAGCTAAAAAGCTAAATAATATCCTGTTCACATAAATAAATTATTGACCAGGAAGACAGAATTACCCATGTATTTAGCATTACTGCAGTTGCTACTGGAATACTATATAAAGTTCACTTTAGATAAAGTTGAAAAAATGGAGGAAGTTCAAAAAAGAGCAGAATGATTAAAGGGTTGGGAAACATGCTTTATTCCAAGATAGACCAGGAGCTCAGCCTACTTAGCACATCAAAGAGAAGGTTTAAGGGGTGATTTGATCACAGTTAAAAAAAAATATCCATGGGGAAAAGAATTTCCATCATAGACATATCTTTGATCTAGCAGGCAGAGATATAACAGGTTCAATAGCTGCAAGTCAAACCCAGACAAATTTTGAATAGATGTGAGACAGCTTCTAACTGTGATCATACAACTAATCAATGACTATGATGGATTTCCATCTGAATTTCTAAAACCAATCTTTTTGTGAAATTCAGTTTAGTTGAACATGTGAATTCATGGAGATCCCATGCCATGAGGTATGACAGTCTGAGCAGTCTCCTGGTGAAGACCTAGACTTCAAGGCCAAACTTAATTTCCTGACTTTTTAACAAAGAATTTATAAGATTAAGTTCTTATTTCATTCGATTTAAAGAAGACCTGAAGCCCCCTGAAAATAAAGCTCAATTGAATTAGTTCCACAAAGTATTTATTGAATGGCTACATGAGCCTTTGGTGTACTTACAGAACTTCATATGTATTATGAAATAACAAGTCATATTATGAAGCTAATAAGGTTGTCCTTGCTTACCAGCAGCTTCAAAGAGAAAAATTATCTTCTCACAGCTTCCTGCTCTCTTTTTGCATGTGGGTAGGCAGACAGAATACAAAAAACAGATGCTTCACAGGGCAATAAGCAGTTCTTTACCTGCAGCTCAGAGCAGTGCAATAGCAGTGTCTTTTATAGGAATTATGGAAGTTACTATGCCATTAGTTGTGTATACTATGCAGAGAAAGGTGTGTAAGCCCTAATTTTACAACTTAGCTCATTTTTGGAGACATCATTTAGAGGGTCTTTATGTAAGCTTTTCTGGCATTAAGGAGTCAAGCACACTCTTTTTTTTTATCCTCTTTTTCCCAGATAAGAATTCTGATAAACTTAGTTCCAGATAAGCTGAGGTTTGTCTTAACAAGCTTTCCATAACCAATTTTTTTTCTGAGAAAAAGCGTCTCACAATCTATATTATAAAATAACAATTACTCTCTGTGCTTCTCATATTTTACCCTATGCTTACTCAAACAGCTTTAAACTTTCTTGAAGTTAAGCGTTCACCTACCTGGGAGCTTTTCCCATTTCCCAGTCAATTAAAGAGGAGCCAGACTTGCATCATTGGTGTAATGAGGGGTTTTTCACTTTACTTTGGTAAAACAATTCAAAATATTGCATCTAGGTAGGGGTAAGGGCTGATACTGCTCAGCTTGTGTGTTATAAAAATGTTCCTATCATGATAATATTTTGAGCCCTTGCCCAAATGTATCAGTGCACTCAGTGTGTGGCTCTAGTTTCTGTGGAGCTGGCAAGTACAGCACCCTTGCAGGGCACATCTTGTCTGAAGCACAGAACCTGAATGCAGACCTGTTGTTGCAGTTCAGCTCAGCTGCTGCAGTGCTGATCAGGACTGACTGTTCCATGTAAACCATATCAAGGCAGGTTTGAATTCCTCCCAACAAGCTGTTATGTTCCAGCATGCTTTAATCTTGATTAGCTGACATAATGCAGAATAAGATTTGCTTCCTAAGGGTCAGCTGTGGCCAGCATCCTGTCAGCTTTCTGTTTACAGCTGTATTTCAGCACAGAGCAGCTCTGCAATGCACACCAGCCCAGGGCCACAGCAGCCACACACAGGGCTGTGCAATTGGCACAGCACAGGAGATTGTTCCCTGTGAGATGCAGATGCATCATTAGATACTGAAAATCAGTCCTTTGCAAAGTGTCAAAACAAGGTCTATGTACAGCTTAAAGACTCATTTTTCCAAATGGTGAATTTTGCTCACAGGATGGAGTGATGCCACTGGCCCAAGTACTGTGTCCCTTCTTGCAGCAAATCAGTATGTGCTGAGTCAGCAGATTGTGATGCTTCCTCAGACTCAGAACTCATTAATGTCTGTCGTAGCCTGGCTTGGGCAGCACAGGCAGAGTCAAGCTTAAAATTACCTGATTTTAAATGAGATCATTTTAAGGGAATCTAACAGGACAGTTAGAAAAGAAATCCAACATGGACTTAAATATTCTCAAGAAGCAAAACCTTAAATTCTGCTATGATTCAGAAGTACTGGAGCTGGGGAGATGCTCAGAGGAGCATCACCATTGCCCCTGCCCTGTCCTTAGAGACAGCCTGAGGCAATACTTCTGGATTCCATCAGAAATGTGACACATAATCTGACCTTGTGTAAAAAACATCCTTATGCCTGTGACCAAATGGGAGATCATTATTACAGGAGAAGCTTCTCCTGCAATAATTCTTCCAAAAATCGAGACTTTAGCAATCAAGACTGTAGATATCTGCTTTGAGGGGGAAAAGGAAACACTTCTCAAGGATACAGTCATGATGAATCTTAATAAGCAGGAAGTTTTTATCATCTCTTTGTTCTTGTAAGAAGAGATAGGTCAATGTCTTTGTTATGTAAACCATCTAAAATGTCCTTTGACTACAGCATTACTGTACAAGCTAAGGGATGGTTGGTCACAGGGTGATTTGGTGGAACTTACCCAATGTATTTTACTGAGGTGTTCCATAATTTTGTCATGTACTCTCAAAATCTGACTTAATAAGTTGTGACTGCTGCAGTAATTATGTCTGAGTTCAATTTAGGTGTATGCCAGGGCCTTCATACAGTCAGTGGGCTACAACTGCAGTGTGTGCACACCCATAACCATCAGAGCTACTGGCAGCTGAGTGGGTTTTGGCAGGGTTTACATATTAGATAACTGTCACCAGTGCTTGTGAGCAACAAACTGAAACCCATGACAATACTGATCAGAAAGTTTTGAAGAGATTATGAGAATATTCTTACAGATAGATTGTAATTTTTCTAAAAAACACCTGTACATTATTTCACAAAGCATGATTTAGTTCAGTGATTAGACAGAAGGGAGAATCCATGTCCAGAAGCATTTGACAGAATTTTTAGTAAATTTTGGCATTTTAACGGTGAGTACTATGAGCAATAGTGCTTAATGAAATTCATAATGTCATTTACTCTAAAGTTGTTGTCCTGCTGAGAAAATAACACTGCTTGTTTAAAATTGGATCAGAAATCACCTAAAAACTTTTTGAGATAATGGCTATATTTTGAATTTTATCATTTTTTAAATTCTGTTTGAAACAGGTCATTTTTATTTTCTGGAAGGCCAAAACGATGCTCTGCTTTGTGGAAATAGCTCTGATGCTGGGTAAGACTGAATTTCATCATATTGTTGCACTGTGTAGAAATTTGATCTGTGTTCCATAGATGTGCAGTTTGCATGGGGCTTGTTTTGAATGACCACTTCCTTTCACATAAGAAAGGCTTTTACACTGGGCTTAGGATCTGTGTTCCTGATCAGAGCTCAGTGGACTGGTCAAGTAAACTGGATGTTTTCATGATGAATGAGCAATTTAGTATTAGTATAGCTCCTGCCTGGTTGATAAGTAACAGGAAGAGGATGAGGAAACCTGGCAAAACATGTTATTTTGCCATATATTTATATATATATATATATATGTATATATGTATGTATGTATGTATGTATGTATGTTCTGGCTGCACATGAATGCACAAACATCTAGTTGGTAATATTAAAATGATTAAATAGGTAATGTCCAGTTTGTCTTTGTAGGCAGTGCCCAGAAGGATACACTTGTGTGAAAGCTGGTAGAAACCCCAATTACGGGTACACAAGTTTTGACACCTTCAGCTGGGCTTTCTTGTCACTGTTTCGGCTAATGACTCAGGACTTCTGGGAAAACCTCTATCAACTGGTAAGACATTTTTAATGATAAATAGACCAAATATGTTTGTATCAGTAATGCAAAAGGACTAGAGAAAATTTTCTTATCTGTATTTTAACAGTATGAAAAACAGAACTTCTGTTAACATATACTTGCTTATAGATGTATTATTATTTCCAGACTCTTCGTGCTGCTGGGAAGACATACATGATATTTTTTGTTCTGGTGATTTTTCTGGGCTCTTTCTATCTGATAAACTTGATCCTGGCTGTGGTTGCCATGGCCTATGAAGAACAGAATCAAGCAACCCTGGAAGAGGCAGAGCAAAAAGAGGCAGAATTTCAACAGATGCTGGAACAACTGAAGAAGCAACAAGAAGCAGCACAGGTATCATTTATGGTGTAGTAATGCAGGACTGTAAAGAAGTAAGTTTACTAGAGATATTAAACTTCCTTTTTCTGAAATTGGATATATAAAGCACTCTGTTTGTCCGCCAATGACAGAGCTAGCTCAGAGGTTTTCTATTATGCACCAAAGAATGGTATTGTGAATGATTCAGACATCAAGAAGGAATGTTCAAAACTAGGTATAGATTATTCACTATGTTTTTCTAGTCTAGTGTCATTAACACAGTCTGACAGAATTCTGCATTTAAAATTTACACATGAAGGATGAGAGAAGTCTATGGCCAACACGTATCTTCATTCAACTGATTAATAATAATTAGAAGAAGAACCTAGGGAGAGTATAGCCTGTAGAAAGTGTTAACATCTTGGACTTTTGGAGTAGAAATTATAAGTAAATTTAAAAAGGAAAACATTATGTTGTGGTTTACTCAGTGACATAAATTTCTTCTGCATCACAGCAGGCAGCAGCGGTGCCAACAGCACCAGTAACAGCGTCTGCAGAATCCAGGGAGCCCAGTGCTGGAGGAGAAGCAGGAGGGCTCTCAGAAAGTTCCTCAGATGCATCAAAATTGAGCTCAAAGAGTGCAAAAGAGAGGAGAAATAGAAGGAAAAAAAGGAAACAGAAAGAACAATCTGGAGGAGAGGAAAAAGATGAAGATGACTTTCACAAGTCTGAATCAGAAGACAGCATCAGAAGGAAAGGTTTCCGATTGTCTATTGAAGGCAATAGACTGACATATGAAAAGAAGTATTCTTCTCCACATCAGGTATTGCCTATAGGGGTTTTGTTAAGTCAAATTTTATATTTAAAGCATCATAGGCTGTTGAAAAACTACTTTAGTCTTCCCAAAGTACAGTACTATGAAGTTACTGCATAAACAAGGGAAACACTGATACTTTTATTACCTTAATTAATGTTGCTAGTGCTTGAGAGGAAGTGCTCTAGCTGCTGGATTGCCTTGTAAAAGAACCCCTCAGAATTAAATGTAACCTCATGTCTCTATTCTTCTAATCGGATTATTTAAAAATCATATTAAAATATTCTCTGATTATGTAGGGTTCCTTTTAGAGTGATTATATATGACCTAGACTTGTTAAAATGCTACAGTATTTTTCTGTTTTAATAGCCTCACATTTTCCTCTTGTTTCAATGATGTTTGAACCAATGTTTGTTCACTATGGGGAAGATGCTTCATACATGAAACAAAGTGCATGCATGGATTTCCTTTTTTCTTGGTGGGAATTAAGCAACTAACCTATTTGGCACCTTTAGCTGAAAAAGGAGTGTTCAGGACTGGTTTTGTATTAAGAATCCATGGGCAGTGATACTTCTATCTGCAAAATATATCTCTAATGAAACACATGCAAAAATTTCACAGCAGCATATAGCTTCCAGGTCATATGGTTTCTCTCATTTAAGCTAAAAAGAAAACCAATGCTAATCTAATAACAGTGCTAAGTTTGAGGATTTCAGCTAATAATCACATATTTTGTTTGCCTGCAGTCTTTGCTGAGCATTCGTGGCTCCCTGTTTTCCCCAAGGCGCAACAGCAGAACAAGTCTCTTCAGCTTCAGGGGTCGAGCAAAGGATGTAGGATCAGAAAATGACTTTGCTGACGATGAGCACAGCACGTTCGAAGACAACGACAGCAGACGAGATTCTCTCTTTGTGCCGCGCAGACACGGAGAACGGCGCAACAGCAACATTAGCCAGGCCAGCAGGTCATCCAGGATGCTGGCAGTGTTTCCAGTCAATGGGAAGATGCACAGCACCGTGGATTGCAATGGGGTGGTTTCCCTGGTTGGTGGACCATCTGTTCCTACATCGCCTGTTGGACAGCTTCTGCCAGAGGTGATAATAGATAAACCAGCTACTGATGACAATGTAAGAAAGTTTTAAATAGCTCAGGCATGGTGGCCTTTCCTTACTGCACCAGCCAGTGTTTTCTACAGAATGGAACCCTTGGCAATGCTTCCTGGTTGGTCAAGCTTTGAATGCCCCTGCATCTTGTAAAATCTTTAGTAAATAAAACAGCTAAAATAGGTTTGCAACCTAAGCATTTACTTACAAAGATTCTCATAACTAACAAATGGAAGTCACAGTTTCCAAGTAATAAAATAATAATATGCACATTCATAAACATGCTATGCTTCACTGTATTATTGTGCCATACTTTCCTTTAGCTGACCTAAAGGTCCATCTAGCTATCATAGACATACGATATTTTCATATAAAATAATACTATACATTGACGTACAATGGAAAATGTTATACAAAAATGTTATATAACTGCAATCAATATGATGCTGCATTACCACTATCAAAATTAGCATTATTAGTTAATTTTGATACAATTCTTTCTTATCAGCCTGGTTAAACATGTAAGGAAGTAGTCAATTCCTTATTACCATTTATTTCTCATTCCTATATATTTTCCATCTATTTCTGATGGAGTGTTGTCGTATAGACAGCAAATAGTTCTTTGGAAGATCACAGTTCAATACATACTTCCAAAAATGCAAATGTCTGTGTGAATATATGTGCAGCACATATTGCTGCCATTCTCTTACCATACACAAGGTAAGAGAAAATGTCTCCAAAATTTTTTTTGCTAAGTCCAAACTTGTCTACTCTAAGACTGCTAAAAAATACTAGCATGAGGAAGCATGAGGAAGTCAGACTTTTCTTACTTGCTACAGTTTGATTAGGGGGAAGGACTATTATGTTACAAACCCCAGAAGATTCTGTCAGCAAGAGCATGGAGAAAAAATTACAGCTTGCAAAATGTTTGCAATATTTTGAACTCAACCTTTTTCCATTTGGTTAAATGCTTAAAGACTTCATATCCTGAAGGAAAAGAAAAGCAAAAAGTGAGTAAATAAACTCTCTGAATCTTGAACTGTAGGTACCTATGACTTAATGCCTTTCTAAAATTATTTAAAAGGTACTAAAAAGTAATAAAAGTCCGACATGATTAAATAAGAAGTGCACGGAGCACGTGTCCAAGCTAAGACACTACTAACAGGCTTATGTAGTATCTGCTTATCTGGTTGTTTCTTCAATGTGGTCTCACCTACTATTGTTCTCTGTATAGGGCACCACGACAGAGCCAGAAATGAGGAAGAGAATATCAGGTTCTTTTCACATTTCTATGGACTTCCTGGAAGATCCAGCTTTAAGGGAAAGAGCTATGAGTATTGCAAGCATCCTCACAAATACTGTGGAAGGTATGTGCTATGCATAGCTTAATGTTTAATCGTTTTTCCCGTGGATTTCTGAAAATTTGAGTTGAAACTTGAAAACAGATTTAAAATAGCTTAAGTACATATAACATCCAATGAACTGACACATATTTATCAGTAAACTCAAAGCTTTTTTTTTATTAAGGATGTTACATAACAAAGCAATAAAGTTATTACTTAAGGAAGCATTTCTATCTCATTGCTTTGTCACCATCTAACTCATGTGCCTGGTCATAACTGGGAGGATGCTTCAGCCTGGTAATTAAAAATGTATTATTGGACACAAAAAAGCCACTGAATATTTTTCAGCCATATTCAACTATTATTAAAATATATATGCAGTTTTGCAGTTACATTTATTCAGTTATTCTATAAAGCTATTCCAGATGATCAAAATGTTTATTTTCTTGAATTAGAATAAAAATTTTTGCTTAAATGCTACAAATTTCAGAATAAAAATATTTACATACTAGAACAGTAGGTGGGAGAAACAAGCTGAAGTGTAATCAAAGAAATATTAAATACATAATACAAACTGATGCATAAATTGATGCTGATTGGCGTAGTGATTGGAATACAAAGAATTTGTGCTTGACAGATAAGCTTTGAACATAGCAAATATCTTTGATAGCAATTTTTTAAAACTCTCCTTAGAAGCCCTCTGGAATGGGGGCTTAAAGGAGGTTAATCAGTACCACTGCAGACTGAAAACTTGATTGGTACAATTCATATTGAAATGAGGAATGTTAGAGAAATAACATTAGTTACATGTATAAACTTTCTTTTCCCCACAGAACTTGAAGAATCGAGACAGAAATGCCCACCATGTTGGTATAAATTTGCAAATATTTTCTTGATTTGGGACTGCAGTCCACATTGGCTAAAAGTTAAGCATATTGTCAACTTAGTGGTAATGGACCCGTTTGTTGACCTGGCTATTACAATTTGCATTGTTTTGAATACACTCTTTATGGCTATGGAACATTATCCGATGACTGACGAATTCAATCATGTACTTTCAGTTGGAAATCTGGTAAGTTTGTTGGGTTTTTACATTCATGATTTTGGAGGAAATATGGCTGTCATAACTGAAAGAAATGTGTTAACAGCTTTTTGGATATTTATTGGCCTTCAGATATAAGTATCAGAACATTTTGGAAATTTGACTGTCAACCCTGACTCATGTAGCTTAGGATACTGTAAAATCAATATACTGGTATGTTCTGCACCACCAAATTAAAAATTGAAAAATTGGCTCCAATTCTAGATTAAGTAAAGTCCATCTTAAGCAGAGTTTGATTTGTATAACTACTAAACCAGGAAATGCATTGCTTCCATGAAAGAGACACTGCAAATAAATGCAGTGTTAATTTCTTAATCAATACAATACAAATCTTTAAATTATGAATGTGTTTTTAATTGCTGTTTCCCAAGCAGAAACTTACAATAGCTAAAAAATCCTTTTAAAAACATTTCTAGAATTTACTCCTGCAGAAGTCTTTTTATATGGATTAGTGGATTGTTTTCTTTCTATGCTTTATGTAAAAAAACATCCTGCAGTACTTTTTACTTTCCTATTTTCTATTGTTTTTATCCTCTGATAATTAGTAAGATATATTTTCTTCATGTTGTCAGTTGTATTTTGTCCCTTTCTCTCTGCTTCAAAAAGATAAATTATTAAAGATTTCATGAGTTAACTTTTTGTAGCTCTCAGGCTTTTGAACTGACAGGTTTGATCACATAGAAGAATCTGCAGCTACAGTCCTACTTTATCTCTTACTTTATGAATTTGTTTCTTATAATGTGATTTTTAATAATCCTTGTTTTGTAATGAGGAACAAATAAATCGCGTAAATAACTATACAATTAAGGAGGGAGAAGTAATAGAACATTCTATGGCTGATTTTCATATGCTTAAGAGAAATGCTGAACTTTTGTTTCCTAATAAAATGTAAACTCTTTCATTGTAGCATTTTATAGGTTTTTTTCCCACTCAAAAAAAATTCCATGTACATCTTGGTGTACCTTTGACTGCAAAGGGAGTGTGAAAGAACCTGTCTATAAGCACCACATCACCACATTCTTCCAGTTTTAGGCTCTCTGACATAAACCCTTCTGCAATAGAGAGGATCTTGGAGGCTGCCAGCTCCAGTAGCTCCACTTTAAAGCTCCTTGTGCCCTTCTGTTTGTTAGGAACATTAGTCAGCATTTCAAACTGTATCACTCCTATATCTTTCTCAGGGATTCCAATTCTGTATCTTAAGAATTAGTAACCTTTCCCTTTCTGGTGTTTGTATCTAGAGTGTATTTAAAGATTGCAACAATCTATCTTGAGTATTGGTGTTTCTAGGCAGAGTAAGTCAGACTCTCCTGTCTCTTGATTATCCCACTTAGGTTATTATTCTCTTTAGCTGTCCTATTTTCTTTTCAGCTTGTTGGAAAATGGGTTATCAAAACCAGGAAAATAAAAAGAAAAAAGAAAAAAAAAGAAAGCATTTCAGAGCAGGGGCTCAAGCTTGTTTTTAATTTAATTTAAATTCCCCCAAGACTTCTCTCAAAGCTACTCGGGGTTATTCCTTTGGTGGGTATTAAATATAATTCCCACTTCTTTCAGAATAGAAATTCATGATGAGAAACCACTACCAGCAGCACTTTGTTTAAAATGCATTCTTAAATACTCTTTTGTTCCTGACATCGAAGTGTTTGAGCCAACGAACTTTGCTGAACTTACTGGGCACAGCCAGGTAGAAGTTACTCAGCTGCAGGAAATTGTTGTACCTTAGTTCATTATGATATATCTCAGTTGCTGTATCAGCTGAGATACCATTTATAATATATAATATACGATTAAATAATATATAATGTACCATTAAATAATATACCATTTATTCATCTGATAATCACAGCTCTGTTGAACTGACAGGAAGGTCACAGCAGGCAAGAAGCTGCCCCCCTATAGTCTTAGATTTGGCCTTATTTATAATTTGTATACCAAGAAAGAGCTATACTCTATGATTTCTTGGAAAGCCTTTAATTTCTGAAAATTAAATTTGAGATATTGTTTGTACACTACATGAGACAGTCCATATCCTTAGAGAGTTGAACTTGGATTTTGTTAGAAATCAGAATTTTATATAATTCATTTAGTATAAAATTAAATAGAAAAATTACCTGGTTTTCTGACACTTGTTAAGGGAAGGTGAGCATAATAAATCACTACCATAAATGTAGCTATTTTTAAGTATCTCTTTTGGATAAGACATAGCTTGAATTAAAAACCTAGACAACAACTAGATCTAGAGTATTATGTTTCACCATGAAATAACAACTTGCCCTTTGAACTC
Organism: Anthoscopus minutus; assembly: GCA_013399455.1. NCBI lineage: Eukaryota > Metazoa > Chordata > Aves > Passeriformes > Paridae > Anthoscopus > Anthoscopus minutus. Next base: position 12,533 of record VWYI01009574.1, read on the forward strand.
AGGTCTTCACTGGAATCTTCACAGCAGAAATGTTTCTCAAGATAATTGCAATGGATCCTTACTATTATTTCCAGGAAGGCTGGAATATTTTTGATGGTTTTATTGTAACCCTTAGCTTGGTTGAACTTGGTCTTGCAGATGTGGAAGGACTATCAGTTCTTCGATCATTCAGACTGGTAAATATTCTTCTTTTGTACTGATTTCTCAATGTAGATTCATTAAAATAATTTTATTTTTGTCTTAAAAATTTGCTTGATGCTTGCCATGTTACTGATCTGGAGGACACTTTCATTAGTGGAAACCCTTACTAATTGTGGTATGTTACACAATCTTCAGTGGGAATTGATAGAGATCCAAACAGATAGCAGCGGGTGCCCTGGGCCTATTTCCGATGTATCCATTGTATACATGCACTTCAAACATCCAACTGTGCAGAAATAAATTGACTCACTAGAGGTATTGTGCCCTCATTGGCATCACAGGAACAGATCTCTACAAATACCAGTTGAAAAGTTGTCCAGATGATTTTAACAGGTGAACCCTAGATTTTAACTTCAAATCAGCAGCTTCTTTGGCCTGCAGTAAAAGCTATGCTTTGAGAATATCAAATTGCAATTTTACAATTTTTTCTAGAGGGTAACTTCTATCTCCATGCTTTTAGACAAGATGATACCTTCTGAATAGTCCAACTAAAGGCATATTTTGCATCAATAACCTTCCACAAATTACCTTTAAAATATCCTTGTGTCTTTCTGGGTCTCCTAACAATATTTTTCTTTCCTTCCAGTTACGAGTTTTCAAATTGGCAAAATCTTGGCCAACACTAAATATGTTGATAAAAATCATTGGTAATTCCGTGGGAGCTCTGGGGAATCTGACCCTGGTGCTGGCCATCATTGTGTTCATTTTTGCTGTGGTTGGGATGCAGCTCTTTGGGAAAAACTACAAGGAATGTGTCTGCAAAATTGCAAGTGACTGTGTGCTTCCTCGCTGGCACATGCAAGATTTTTTCCACTCTTTCCTGATTGTATTTCGAGTGCTGTGTGGAGAATGGATAGAAACGATGTGGGACTGCATGGAGGTTGCTGGCCAAGCCATGTGCCTTACAGTCTTCATGATGGTCATGGTGATTGGAAACCTAGTGGTATGTAATCAAACTGTTAACAAAAAAATGATTTGGCAAGAGAGTGGTTTCAGTCCTGAAGGGAACTAAGTGCTCTGGCTCTGCTTCAACAATACATTTAAGCAGGTGGTTTCAAGAAATGGTAAAAGTTAAGCTTAAGAGCTTTTTTGGATAGAGAACAAAATATTCTTCCATGTCAAAACCCTAAGAATATCAAGAGTGGGCACTTAAGAATGTGACTAATTTGTTTTTTGGCCCTTTGAAAATATTTTGTGCTCCAAATAATTTTTGTTTATGGGCTCTTTATAAACCATTTGCTGTGGATTTTTTTTATTATTTATACCATACGATTAGTCATCTGAATAATCTCATTTCTGTTGTGTGATGGGATAAATTAAACTTTTAATGATGCTGAACAGCAGATCTGACAGCTCCATTTTTAGATTATAAGCTTTGACACCAAAATATTTATATACTGTGGGGAATAAAAGACACATTTACAGATATTAGTCACTTGTACAAGTATTTTTGAATAGTGAGCAGGACCTAAGCTAAGTGAAATAAGGTTGGTCTTATGGAGAAGAGAAACATTTTTGAGATTATTTTTTTAGTTATGGTGAATTACTGGGATTTCAGTCATTGATATCACTAATAGGACATTTTTTAATAAAATAAATGTTATTTTTTAATAAAGTCTAGAACATATTTTTTAATCTTTCTGCAGGTACTGAACCTATTTTTGGCCTTGCTCTTGAGCTCATTTAGTGCAGACAACCTAGCTGTGACAGATGATGATAATGAAATGAACAATCTCCAGATTGCTGTGGCAAGGATTCAGAAAGGCATAGATTATGTGAAGAGAAAAGCACGTGAATTCATTCAAAAAGCTTTTGTCAAAAAACAGAAAGCTTTAGATGAAATCAAGCCTCTTGAAGATTTAAACAACAAAAATAGCTGTATTTCTAACCATACAACTGTGGAACTGAGCAAGGACCATGACTATATTAAAGACCCAAATGGAACCACCAGTGGAATAGGCACAGGCAGCAGCGTGGAAAAATACATAATTGATGAGAGTGATTACATGTCATTCATAAACAACCCAAGCCTCACTGTGACAGTGCCCATTGCTGTGGGTGAATCTGACTTTGAAAATCTAAACACAGAAGAATTTAGTAGTGAATCAGACCTGGAAGAAAGCAAAGAGGTATTTAGCTATTTTTCACACTTCTCTCTGGTCTTTTTAGGGTCTTTGTTATGTGGGATTTTGTTTGATTGTTTGGTTTTTTTGTCTTACTTTTCATAAGCCAGTGTATTCAATTCTTAATCATTTATTTTGACACTTTTTTGTAGATGGACGTAAATGAGTGTATAAAAGAGGACTTAATTCTTGATGAACAAAAGTGCAAGAAAGACTTAAAAATTATAGCCTCCAAGAGGGGATAGGGGGCCAGGTAATAGGAGACTCAACTACTCCATAAAAATGATGTCTGGTCTATACAGGAGTTGTAACATCTTGTAGGGGACAGTGCCTTAGCTGCAGTGTTATACCAGCAGAAATTTTTGTTTGCCTTCTGTGACAAGGGTCCCATAAGGAGTTTGATACATCATCTCACTGCCTCTTAAAAAGCGTATATAAACCAGAATACATACTGATCATTTATGTAACTTCTTTAGACATATGAATTCTTTTAGATTTTAAAATTGTCAACTCTTCTAGACCCAGATTCCCATAGAAAGAAGTCTTAACCATAGACACTCCCATATACTTCAAATTCACTTGGTGGTTAATATTGAAAAATACCAACAGATGAAAATATCTACTGTTGCTAAAGGATTGCTAAAGCAGACTATTGATATGAAGCCTTTTTGAAAACTGTCGTTTCGAAAAGCATATTAAGGCTGTAACCAGTCCATTACATAACTTTTTGTATGTGGCTGTTTTAGCAAAATAAGTTAAATTGATTCAAAGACAGAATTTGCAAAACAACTGCACCTCAATGACTTATTTTTTTGCCATTTTAGTCAAATTAGAAAATTACCTTTACAGACAAATAATAATATTAATTTTAGTACTTGAAAAACCGCAGCCTTAACCAACTGGTTCCCATTTTGGCAGCAATGCAGTTCCTTCACAGGATAGCTCATCTTCCACCTTCTGTCCTAATGTTGTATTGCTAACACTGCTTCAGACACCAAATTTTAGGGTAGCTGAATGCTTTACTACTATTATCCTGTGTATAAGAGCCCTCTAGTGCTCTCAGCAAAAACTTGGTGTTAAGCTAACTGCAATTTTTGGATCCTCCTCCAAGAAAGGAGATCTGTATAAAACAGCCTTTCCCCATAGCAACTTACTTCCAAGACAGTGTTGTTCCTACTTCTTAATTAATATCTGAAGTATTAATAATTATTTTCCTGTTAAATATTAGCTAAAATGTCTATAATTAATTTGATTTATGCTTATGAACCACTGCTTCAATAAAGATTCTTAAAATTTCTTTCAGCACATTATGAACCACCCCCAGCATGAATAATTTTAAAATAAAACATTTAAACAAAGATCCTTTAGAGGAAAACAGTGACTTCTCTCCACAGCTACCTTTATGCCTTCCAGTCCAGTCTTCCAACCCATCACAGAGCAGACAGTCAAATGGAGAGATGCCACCTGGCTTGTGACTGACCAATGGAGAATTGATCCCATTTAGACATAGTTTAGGAAAGCTTAGGAAAGCTATCTGCTGATATGCTAACCTGTAGGAACAGAGTTACCTTTTATCCATTGAAAAAGTATTATGACACTTCTGACTTATTACTACCACTGCTTCAAAAAGAGTTTTGTTGTTAGTGTTTGGGGTTTTTTTGTCCTCAATGCTAAAAGGCCTGCTGCGACCTAGGACTGATGAGCCTGGGAGGAGGTTGCAGTGAGGTGGGGATCAGGCTCTTTTCCCAAGAGGAGACAGGATGAGGAAATGGCCTGCAGTTGCACTAGGGGAGGTTTAGACTGGATATTGGGGAAAATTTCTCCACTGACAGGATTGTCAAGCGCTGGAATAGGCTTCCAAGGAAGTGGTTGAATTGTCATACCTGAAGGTATTTAAAAGATGTGGCACTTGGGAACATGGATTAGTGGTGGACTTGGAAGTGCTGAGTTTATAGACTCAATGATCTAGATTGCAATTGTTTCACTATTTTGTTTAGCCATACATACTTAAGTATATTTCTTTCACAATTTTGCCCAAGTTTTAGCTGCAATACCAAAGGGATAGATTGCAACCACATTCCAGCCGCACATTAAATGTTACAACAGTTTCCTGATTTTTAGGATGAGAATTAGCTTAAGTGCATAAGTGCATTCTTTTTTTCTTTTTTTTAAATATAGTTTCCAGCTTGTTCCTCTCTCTTTATGCTCATCATGTTGAAAATTTATCATGTTGATAAAACACAATCTGATTTTTTATGGGCTTAAACTACCTCAGCCTTATTGTATGCAGATTCTACTTCACCCCGAGATAGACTTTGAACAGTTTTAATCTGGATTTACTAACCTCTGAAGTACAGCCTTCTCTGCTTTTTTCCCTCATTCCTCTGAGCTCCCACCTCATTTATGTAGTTGTTTTTAGACTCTTACTTGATTTTAAATAGACACTACAAATTCCTGTATATTTGTTTAAGCATCATTATTTCTATGTAGGTCAATAAATCATTACAACTTATGGCTTATTGTGGTCATAAATCTTCTCAGGCTTAGCATCATTACCCATACTTTTCAATTTAAAGCACAATTTTATTTGAAAGGTGATCTGTTACTGATACACGTACTATGTAATAGATTCATGCAGTGCAGGAGGAAAAGCAGACTATCAATCTCTCAGATGTTTATCAACAATTTACCTATGTTGAATTCTAGAAAATTCAAAAATGTCTAATTTACTTATTCCAGAATCAAATAATATTAACCTTAAAATTATTTGCTGTGTATTTGTGATGCTTCTTTCCTTTATAGAAGTTAAATTCATCTAGTTCATCTGAAGGCAGCACAGTTGATATTGGACTTCCTGCAGAAGAACAACCAGAAGCTGAACCTGAAGAAGCCCAGGAGCCAGAGGCCTGCTTCACAGAAGGTATTTGGAAGAAAAACATTAATAACAATTATTAATATAATTACAGAATCATTTTCTATATAAGTTAACTATTAAGATTTATGAATCATATTGCCCTTTTGTAAGTGTTTAATCTCTGATTAGGAGTCATACTTTTAGTCCATAATATATTATATGCACACTGATACCACAATTATACTATGTATTGGATAAACAGTTAAGAAAATATTTTATTGGAAATGTATCTCTGTTTTTAAAATAAGAAAAATACAGTATAGAAAGTCTTATTTTAATATGTTACTGTACTTTCTGAGTTTAGTTACATGTAATAAACACACTAGAAATATTCTTCACAGATATCTAAGTGCTTTATAAAGTATATATTACTAAAACAGCTATTTAGTGATAAATAAAAAGTGCACCTGGATGATCTTATGCAAAATGCTAAATAATCTTGTACAAATGGGCAAAAGGAGAAGGAAGGGCCTTGTGTGCCACCAGGGGCAAGAACAGTCTCACCTGGTGGTGATCACTCCTTCATCTTTTATTCTTCCTTCTACTGGCCCACAATTCAATAAAACCACAATCTGGTCCTAAATGTTTTTCCAATGGTATTTCCTTGGGAGAAACCTTATGGATGTGTGCATGTGAAGGAGGTGGGGAAAGAAATATTTTTGAAAACAGTAATTTGAGGATAAAAATGCCATTTTTGGTACCTGTAAGCAAAACTCAGATTTGGCATGGGTGAATAAATGCTATTGTCAGGCTGGATTACTTCTGGACAGGAAAACAGGTCATTCTTCAGAAATTTACATTGAAATTGTAAGAGGTAGTACGGTAACACTCTAGGATTTGTCACGGAAAATACCGTTATTTATTGCTAGTATTTTCTACATAAAAGTCAGCAGCTAAGTCATAAAAGTGTAAATGAATTAGGGGCACAAGTTAGATAAATTAGCTGGTACTGAAAAGCCCAGAACTCAGATAAGAGGCTTAGATTTTTTTCATGCAATGAATAAAACATTGTCTGAATTGAGTATCCTGAACAAAAGAAAGTACAGTTTAATATCATTTGCCCATATCTTACTCATAAACCTTCCTGTCATTTGGATGAGTTTGTATATTTTAACATTTTGTATTCTGTAATTTGGTTTCATGTTCAATGGACTTCTCTCTTTTTCTGTGCACTTTATTGAGCACTTACTTCTTGATAAATGAGAAATACATTCTTCTCACTTGTTCATTTAACTGCAAATTACAGGTGTCTCAATGGGTTTTTTTATTTGAAGAAAAAGAAGGTTATCTAGGTGAAAATCTTATATGGTTTTTCTAAATAGCACAGTAAAGATAGTATTGTATCATTAACAGAATGCATAACCAAAACTAAAGCAACTCAACAAAATCTTTTTTTTCCTCCTCTCATTACATACTCTGTTCTAAAGGCTGTGTTAGAAGGTTCAAGTGCTGTCAAGTAAGTATAGAAGAAGGAAGAGGAAAGCAGTGGTGGAACCTTAGAAAAACCTGCTTCAGGATTGTTGAACACAACTGGTTTGAGACTTTCATTGTATTTATGATTCTCCTCAGCAGTGGAGCTCTGGTAAGTAAAACATGAACAGAATGTTTCCATGTTGTCAGAAAACTCCTTAAAATTATCTCTTCTAACACTCTTTTAACTTAACACAATTCCATATCTTCAAATGATAGGACTAAATTTTATAAAGGCCTTGGGGAAAATAGCAGAACCAGTCCTTCTCAACAGTATGTGGAAAAAAAAAACGAGACATGAGTGATTAGAGAGAGCCTCACTCCATTGCTGGAAGAGGCAGTGAAGTGCCTCAGGCAGAGAGAAACAACATGTGGAGAAGAGAAAATACTAAACTTTCTTATTTCAGTGTGCTCTCTCCTTTCACTGCTGTCTGCTGATGTAGCTCAGGGGAAAGGACTGTCACTGTGGAAGTCTTTGGAACTATAATGACATAAACAGTTCAAAACACCTTGCAAGGGCCAGGGCTGGCTTATATAGGCCTATAAATGCCGTGTGCTAGAACAGCAAAAACAGCTAAGACTGTGTGGGGTTTTTTATTCTGTTCTAAGAATAAGAATTTATTACTTAGACTTACAATTCAGCTTCTACTGACTCATACTCATGTAGACTAAAGACATCTGCAAAAACATGAATTTGCTCTAACAAGCATGCAAGGAAAGAATAAAGGGAAGCCAACCATAATAACATAAATGAAATAAACCCTAACAATAATATGTTTTTTGCAAAAATAAAAATAATGATGAAAAATAAAGAAATTTTATATGAATTTTTAAATTAAAGTAAGCCTGTATATACACACTGAGGTGAAGTTTCTTAGGCAAACTATTTGCTGAGATAATGCAGAATATATCTAGCATCTACTCTGATAGATTTAATTGTCCTTGGCAAATTACTTAATTTCCTACATAATTAAAAATTTGTGTTTCAAAATTGCATTATAAGCTCATTAGACCACTCCTAACACTTTAAAATACTGTTAATACTGTTAGCAGTTTATAATAAGACCTATCACTAGTTTCAGCTACATTTCTAAGAATAATTCTGCTTTTGTTTGGTCTAATATCAACACAATCATCAGAAAAACAACTTTTATACAATACCATGTGACACTTCCCCTGTAATTTAAAATCCTCCAAATAACAAAAAATATCAAGTTTATGCTATTGAATTTTGGTTCATATAACTAAGTGGAGAAAAATCTTCAGTGACAAGAATTTAAATGAGAAAAATAGTGGAAGGAGATCTGAAAAAGGTGAATTTCTGTTACTATATTTAGAGGAATTTTGAGACAAGATCCCGTGGGGTTAGCACCTTGTGCTTGTGAGCCTAAGATATGTCATTCAAAGGGCCTTCATTTTGTGAAAATGTTTCAAAAACCATGGATTAGCCCAAGCCTCTGGAGATGTGAAACTCTGCTCTCCCTGTAAATTCTTTTGTGATAGTGAAAAGATTCCCTTGTATCTACCAGCACTGTATCCCAAATTCACGCCAAGGCCATGCTCCAGACAAATGTCACTGTCAGCACAGCCAGGAGAAGGGGAGGTGCAGGCAGGATGGGCGCTGCCTGCACACCCCTCCCCAGGGCTCTGGGGCAGGTATTGCTGCTGCCAGGAGCGCTGCTGGCTCAGCCTCTGGCATCACCCCACTTGTGCAAATGAATGGCTTGTGCTGAATTCCCAGGTTTTCATGGATACATGGCTGTCAGGTACCATAGTGCCTGATGCAGTTAACCAGAATGACACAGATCTTAGCTGGATGTCTGATATACGAACAGTAATAATTTGAAATGATGGGTTCAAAAGCAGGCTGAGTAAAAATGGATGTTAGCATGAAAAAATATCCACATCTTTGCAAGCTAACAGATCATTCAGTTCTTTTAGCCTGATAAAATCAGTTAGGCTCCATAAGATATAATAGCATGACTGAAATTTGAAAGCAATTAAAGGAAAAAAATATTGAAGAATTTATGGAAAGCAAGAGCTGTTTGTTTTTTAGTTGCCTAAAAATGAGAACACAAAAAGTGTAAATAACATGGCAAGGTGCTCAGAAATTTTATGTATCTCAAAAATGTGAATAACGAAGCAGGTAGTTGATTTAGATAAATTTTTTTAAGAAAGGAAGAACTTTTTTTTTATTTTAAGATTTATAACTTAAAATTTTCAGGAAACCAGAGGACTGAAAAACAAAAGTTAGATTGTATGGTCCTGAAAATGTTACAGCTATGGCTCTGGATTTTTGCAGTTGTGTCTACCTACATACAAGCCAAATGATCTCAGTAGAACTCAGTTCAGGCGAAACACTTGGCAGAATCAATTCTATTTGTCACTACAGAATATCATCTGAGAAGAATAGTTCACTATCAGCAATAAAGAAATACATTTAAAAAAATCTCTGACCAGTGGAGTGGTTGCTGTGTAATATCTGCTTCTGCCTCCTGTGAGCTGGAAAATATATTTCCATAGGGAAAAAGCAGGTATATACTGAGGTATCAGAAAACAAAGCATTATATGGAAATTATATACCCTTGCCTTTTCTTGGAGATTATATCCTTTTTTTTGTTGCCTTTTTTGATTTATAGTTTTACAACTTGAAGTATGTGCAGTAACAAAAAATAACGTATCTTTGAATGTTTATACTCACAGGCTTTTGAAGACATATATATTGAACAACGTAAAACTATCAAGACCATGCTGGAATATGCTGACAAGGTCTTCACTTACATCTTCATTCTGGAAATGCTGCTGAAGTGGGTGGCCTATGGCTACCAAACCTATTTTACTAATGCCTGGTGCTGGCTGGACTTCCTGATTGTCGATGTATGTAGTGCATTTCCTAGGTGACACTTTTATAGTTCTCTGATAATTCTTAATCCTACTTTCTCTGCAACCATAATATCTATTAATGCCAACTAGTTTACTTTTGGATTTGAAAAGTAAGGTAGCTGGAAAAATTCCATGTTTCTCTGCCTCACTTTATGCTTGCCTTGCTATGTAAAGAGAGACTGGAAACTCTCCTGCTGAGCAGAAGGACCTTGCATGGTAGCCCTCAAGCAGTTAGGGGGTTTTTCCCAACACTGCTGTTGAAAGAGGTCATGCTGCCCTGCATTCTGGCCTGGGCTGCTCACTCCCACCTTCAGATCCTTCATTCCTCCTGCTGTGGTCTAGGTTGAATCCAGAATTTAGATGGATGTCTGATCCACCAGACATCCGAGAACCATCTGAATCTAAACTCCTCTGGCAAGAAAATTAACATCATGTCCACAAATTTCAACATATGGATAAATTAGGGCTCCACAAGGAAAGCAAGATACACCTCTAGCACTGGTAGTGTAGTTTAATTAGTATTGATTAGTATTGAAGTCCAAGAAACACTACTGAGCTTGCAATCTTCACAGGCATGTTTGAAATCTGTACTCCAAGGGTTATCACATAGTTCTAGCTCTACAGCACTGTGCTGTGCAGTGGGAGAACACATTTCTTGATGCATTGATACAATTATGGAGCATTTGAGAATATCTTAAGTATATTCCCTGGAGAAAAAAACCCTCCAGTGTGCAGGAATGCATACTGTTTCTGCAGTTCATGAATTTGTGTAGGTGAACCTCGTATACTATGTTTCACAGAGTTACAAAACCAGAAAAAATCACTATATTTTCAAGACAGTAATTTCTGGTAAAACAGATACAGAAACCGAGTATTGAACAAGCTCAGTTTTAAAATTAAAATTCTTTTTGTCCTGGTTTCAATGACCTGGAAATGTATGCTGAATAAGGAAAAAGAGAACTTCATAAGAATTTATTGTTCCTAAGTATTGCCAAAAATCCAGCACTTTCTCCCATCATGCAAGGGCTAATCAGAGGATCAGAGCAATTGATTTTCTTCAATTTGTTTTTTGAGGTTTGTTGTTGTTGTTGTTGGTTTGGTTTGGTTTTTTTTAATGGATGTTTACAATATTTTTGATTTATGTACATTGTGGTTTAAATATAGCTAGGATTCAACTCCACATATACAGCTACAGATAGCCATGTTTCATACAAAGAAAGTACCCTCTCTTGGAAAACACTTTGCTCTTTAGTATTGAAATTCTCAAAATGGGTACCTAAGTGACACCTAAAACAAAAAGGCCTGAGCAAGCATGCAAGCAGAAGCAGCTGTTCATTTTCTAAACAAATTTTCTCTAGTATTTGACCTTACTTAAATCATAATATACCAAACAGCCATCTTGTGAATTTGAAATGTGAATACATCATTATGCAAAGGTACAGTACATATTAAACTGTCTGAATTAGTTAATGATAAATTCTAGATTTACATATATGGATATTTTCTTCTGTTTTCCTTTAGATTATGGCAGCTTGAAAGTTTTCACTGATATGACGAATGTGCTGAAAAAATAAATTTAGATTTCAAAAGATCCAAGTTTAGTGGTTGCTAGAGCTGCCAAAAAGTTCAGAAAAGCTATTAACATTTAAAAGCTAAAAATTTCACATATAATGCTTGTTTTTAAACATGAGCACAGTCTTAGAGTTCTTTTTACCTGATACATTTTTCTTTATAATGAAAGAGTACATGAGAACATTATGCTATTTCGGTCCAGTAAATAGTTAAGGAATTAGAACAGCATAATGAGGGAACATTTAGAGGAAATGGGAAACAAACAGAAAGTAATATTTTGAGCAGGAGCCATAGAAATTGTGGAGAATGTGGTATTTTGCACTGAGGTAATGTAGGGGCATGGAATATTTAAAGGCCTGTCAAATTATTATTCCACCTATGGAACTGTGCTTCTAAGGCCTTAGAAGCAGCACAGTCCAGGTGAATGTCAGCTTGTAAAGCACATAATTTCACAGTCAGGCAAAAGGATTGGTCAGTATAACTGCCAATAGCAAAAGTAATCCTTTTTACCAATTTTCAGAGGCCCAATGTTGTTCTGTGACCCACTTGTAGTTCAACACAAACTTCAATCCTTTCCCTTTCAGTTGTGAGCAATAAAATGACATTATCAACCACAATTATTGATTCCAACAGTATTCTAAAACAAAGGAAAAATAAGACCAATACCTAAATTGGTAAAAAGGAAAGATAAATTTAATTCAGTTTTTGTGGTTTTAAATGTCCTCAGATCAGTAGCAAAGGATGAAATTCAGAAGTACTGACGTTTTCAGATATTAGTTATCTTATGATATTTTTGTATGTTTGTTTACCTATTCTTCTTTCATATTGCTTCTTTCTTCTTCTTCTTTTTTTATTTACTTGAAAGACTCCCTATGCCCGAAGAAAGTGATCCAAAATTAGACTCTTCTAACGAAGTGTATATCTCACATCTATGGTATGTAAAGTAGAATGTACAATATAATAATTTTTACTTTCCTGTTTTCATATAGGTCTCTTTGGTTAGCTTAACAGCAAATGCCTTGGGCTACTCAGAACTTGGTGCCATTAAGTCCCTTAGGACACTAAGAGCTTTGAGACCTCTAAGAGCCTTGTCGCGATTTGAAGGGATGAGGGTAAGACAACATGAAAGTGTCTGAAACTATGCATGCATAGAAAAAAATACATGCATGCACAACAAGGAATGACAAGTCCATGCAGAAAGGCTGCACTATCTTTTTATCGCATATCTTTTACTAACAGATAAGCAAAAAGCTTCATCCATTCACCTAAATCCATATGCAGTATCACACAGAACTTACATTCATTGAGGTTACTTTACTTTCTAGCCAATCTCAGGAGTTTTCATATGAGCCTTTGAAATTTCCAACTATGAACTCTCGTAACAGTCTTAATTATAAATAAAATATAACAAAATTGTATTAATTTCTTTACTGATAAGCATATTGCAATATTTATACAGGAATCTAATTTAGCATTAGTTAAGATATTTTCTCCTAGAAATTGAACTTTTTTATTTTTTCATTATATTTTATAAACTCCCTTTAATCTAATCCCACTGAATTTCATTAGATCATACTGCAGATGCATTCATATCTGCTAGTGGTTTAAATCTATTTCTGAGTTTGGCTGACTTAAAAAGCAAATCAAGTTATTTGATTCCTCTATGAAGTTATTCTTTTTGTAAGGTAAATACTTATTTTATTTCAACTAATCTCTATTCAATATTCAATACAATGTATATAAGGTTATTTCTTGCTACTCAGAGTAATTTAGCCTGCTTACTATTCATCTCATTCAAGAAGGCATTTTGACTTATTTTTTCATTGTTCTTCAAACTTCTGTTTCTTAAAGCCACTGAATACAAACTAACTCTATATGCATGTCAATGAAATATGCTTTAAGAGAATGCTTTTTCCTGCATCATGGAAACATAAGAGGAAACAATGCAAAATCTTTGGAAAAAAATCTAAGGTTAATGAAGTCGAACTGAGGCTTTGAATTCTTTTCCTGAAATAGTATTCAGCAGACAAACTTTCTCCACTTCAGAATGCAGCAGAAAATACACTGCTAACCAATGATTACTAAATTAATAAATTTCAGCTTCATGCAGCAAATTGACTTTCAACAGTTTTCTCCTTATATGAAACTTGTGAAGTGATATTCAGCAGGATAAGAGCTGGTCAAGAACTGAATATGCAGCTATTTGATTTAGCCATTTTCTCTTTGTCTTTCTTTCTACATACTGTTCATGAACATTCAGATAAATATATGTGGTTTTGTGCAGAGAAAGTTGGGAAACTGCTGTCAGCTTTACATTTTTCATGATGTTCTGATCAGCTGCAGGAGGACTGGGAGACCAGTACAGATATTATGCAGGGAGGAAAAAAATGCAACTCTTAAAATGATATTGGAAGAAAAGGTCATTTCTAGAAAGATGTCAAATTTGGTTGCCAAATATTGTATTCAATCTTTCTGTATCTTTACATGATCGCCTTAGTAAATTTTCTGCGTACAAGATTTAGGATAAAGAAGCTGTTATTAAGGTACCTGTTATTTGAAATCTATTTACTGCTTTCCCCTATTGCTTGCTGAATAGCTATGAAACTGTGCCAGAAGCCCAATCATATGATAGAATTTCAGCTACACAACATGAATAATTCATGATCAATTTACTGGTTAGGAATCATAGATAAGCTTGGAAAAGCAAACAGGCTTCAGCTCTATCCTCCAATATTAATGACTGTCAATGAAGTACCTGATTCCAGTCACTCAGCAGATTTGACTGGCCAAAGATATACAGGCCTTACAGTTGCTACTCACACTTCTGAAAAAGTGGGGTTTTTTTCCAAAGCACTTGGCAAGTACTCAGAACACCTCACTGACAGTCATTGGCATTACTTTATGAATGAGTCACGAACAGTAAAATGACTCAAATAATAAATAATTGACCAGCTCATCAGACTATAGTCAAATAAGAGTCTTCTCAGAAACCAAGTTCATTTCATAAGAATTCATAAAAAGAGATTCATTTTCTGTCTGCAGAAAGTAAAAATAAGGCAGCCCTCTTGGCTTTCTTATATTGGCCATACCTACACTGAGCTGTGATAAAACAGAGTTTTTATTGGGCATGTGTTTAAATTTTAATGTTTATCCATTTCTAAACTGAGACAATTTTGCACTAAAAATGTAAAGTATCTTAAGTCTTCCACAAGAGGCTGTGGATATAAAGAGCTCTGCATCATTTTTGTAAAACAATTTGCCAAGTACTCAACTACTTTCATTTAATCAATGCTTTTCTTAAATAAGTTTTTCATTCTGGTGAATTGGAAGAATGCAGCATTTTACACAGTCAGTACATACTAATGACTATTCTGTTATGCCTAAATATGAAACACACTTCCAATTTTAAGTTACATTCTTAGAAGTCTTCAGCTATACTCTTTAGTTACAACTTAATTTTATAATTATGCTGTTTCATAATTCTCTTTCCAAAGTGAGTATAAGATATATGAATCACTTGCACCAAAATAGGGTACAAGTGATCCATAGCCTGAGTTTGCCTTAAGCACAGAAGTGAATTTTGCCATATTAAAGGCATTTAGAATATCTGCTAGTATATTGAATTATGAACAATTTTAATACTTTCTATATTGAATCTCAAAACCAACTCCACCCAGATGCTGGAAGGCAAAGTAAAGGATTGCTTTAATTTAATTTAAATTTCTGTCTTAGGGTTTATATTCTCATCTCAATTAGTGTACGTACTGAGCAGAAGTAGCTGCAAACTGAGATTTGAATATACCCATTGCTTTTTGTTTAGCTTTTTAGTACTTGCAGTATAATGCTTTTGCGCTAGTTCTGAACTGGTATGCTACTTGAAAATGTAGAATACTGAGTACATTTGCTTTGCTGAGTTAGAGAATTAAGTGACAATAAAGCATGCATTTGTGTCTAACTTCACAAAATAAAGCATGTCATGCCGTGCTTGATTTATTAGAGAAATAGTAGAAGGCAGCAAACAATCTGAAACCACTTGCACTTTCAGTTTTGCATGCCTTATGCATATTTCTGGCTGATGGCTTTAAACATTTACTGTATTTCAAATTTCCAGTCCAATTTTGTAACTTTCAAGACTAAATTGAGTATTTGATGTCTTAAATCTCCTCTAAAATTCAATGACTATTCCTTAGATTCCTTTACCAGGAAAGTGGCAGTGAGGCATTTTCAATAGTCAAAACTTCATTAGTATGAAAGAAACATTTCTCATATAACTGAGTTATAAAACACAGCATCAAGTGTCTGTCATTACAGATTCACAACTAATAACAGGCTATATATTTCTATTTCACATAGGATATGTTTCAGCTTGGATGGGGTGGACCACTGGTTCCTCCCCTTATCTGTATTGTGGGTACAGTATTTCCCCTTTTTCTACCCTTTTTCTACCCTTCATGAGTGCAGTCTGCTAATCACTACGTTGTATATTAAAGGCTGGGAGAAGAGACACCCTCCTCTGCAAATCTCAGTACCAGTAAAAGTAGATTCTATATATTCATCCTCCACTGCTTCTCAATTGCTTTAAATCTTTGGAAATAGTTCTTTGAAATGTCAGTGTTAAAGAAAAAAACATGAAAATGAGCAAATGAATATTTTTATTTAGAGTTTCTAGAATTATTTTTGCAGGAGAAAGGTAGCTCATCTATTCTAGGATTTTTTGTTGCTTTTTTAACTGAGATAAAAATTTGATTTCTTTAAAAATTTGAATCTGGCTTTATATTGTTTTGGAACAATCTATGCTTTAAACCCTGTTACTCAATTTATAAATAATATATTCAAAATAACCTGAAGAAAGTTTTGAACATTACTCTTAATACATTAAACGCACTCCAAAATACTGTGATCTGAATAGTCACAACTACAGATAATTTTATAATTGCAGTTTAAATTTTTGCATAATTTAAAACACCCTATATGTTACATTGGAAGTGTATACACATCATATATAACATGTAAAATCCCTTCTTGGAATCTGAATTCAGTCTTCTTTGGCCTGTGCTGGAAACTAGTTTTCATAATTTTTTTTTTTACAAAATGCCAGTAAGAGTATTATCTTTCTTGGGGTTTAAAAATGTCCTGCAGGAGACATATCAGTGATATAAAAATTTGGCAATCACTAGAATTGTTAGCAAAATCCACTTCTTAGAACTACAACCCTTACAAGCACAAACTGCAGGAGGGTACCATTAGTGCAGGGGTTTTTATAGCTTCAGTGTATCAGTATCAGTATCAGCATCAACCATGTTCAATGTAAATTTAGCATCTTTTCTCACAGTTAAGAATTATGCATTCACTCTCAAGAAAGTGAGTGAATATTTTCTGGAAATTTCTCTTAAAAATAGAGGAATATATTTTGTTGATCCAAACATCGTGCACTCAGAAGGATTTTTTGAGGACTGTGATCTTATTCATTACCTTTGAGTTTTAAAGAAAGTCTGTTAGATGTTTTGTGCCTCCTGAAAGGTATTTAAAATTTTATAAACTCTGAAATCTCTCTATATAGATGTTCATAAATCATACAGAAAACATTTTAGTCTTTTTTAGACTGTAATTCTACAATAAGAAGAGAACTTTTGAAGGGTTACCTTATATAATTGAAACTGATACATTTTTTTTCCAGTTTTGTATTTGTTGTATCTTACAGAAAACCCTGACTGTTAGGATCAAAATTTAAATTTTGAATGGGATACAACTTGAATGGGATACATAATATAGATTGCATTTTAACTTAAAATGTTACAGGGCATGTAAAAGTTTATAACATTTCATTAATGTAACAAAGAGGGGAAGAAGTTGGAGTTTTTTACTGCATTCAGTGAAATACAAAGATACTACTCCCACATCAAGTAACTGACTGTTTTCATGCTCATGTCTCTTTACAATATTTACCAGGTCTTCTTCTCAAACAAATGGAGCCTTGTGATTTATTGCTTGGCAGATAATTATTTGATTTTATAATACAATATGAAAAATTATGTATTTACTTCTATATTGTCTTCAAAAGTACTTTTTGCACACTTGATATCTGGTGAGAAACAGAATCAGGCTGCTCCAGAACCTCATCTTCTGTTAAATCCAACAGTGTAGTTTGCTTTTTATAGACTGTTACGTGAATAACAAATGCTTGTGTTGCTACTTTAAACAAGTTAAATTTTCTTATTAAAGCTTGAACAGAACTGCAGAATCATCTAGTCGAACCTCTCTGTTAACAATTGTGGTGTTCCAAGATATAAACTCAACACCCAATATTATGAAATTTCTCCAGCACCAAGTGTTATAAAAATAGTTTGTGCATTCTTGTGTTGCTTTCTTTGAAGACAAAAAGAAGCATTGTCCAGTCAGGTGCATTTGTACAGTAACAGTTACAGAAAAGTAGAAAATACAGCAATTGTCTTGTTCAGAGAGTGATTTCTTATTATTTCTTTTATCTCTTACCTCAGCTTTATTTCTTCATTACTGTTCAGATTAAGATTTACTTCTAACTCCTTGACAGGTCTCTTTGGTTCTTTCCACCTGCCTGCCTTTGCATACTCTCAGTTAAGTCCAATGTTTTTTACAATCACTGCTTTAAATGGTACTTTCCTAATAATCTTCACTGTATATTCCCAATATATTCTTCCTTTTACTCAAAAAATTGAAGACATTGTTATAAATAATTTTTTCAATTGTTTCACACAAGGTGCTTCTCATGCCTAACACTGACAAAATGCATTTATTGTTTCTTTCATGAAAAAACATTTTTTTTACTTTTTAAAAAATTGTTTAAATAATAATATAGTCTCACCATCATAATTTATTCCACAAACTTTTGGTTTACTTATTTTTTAGTGATTGTGACTTAAAGATAAACATTAGTTTGCTAAAATTAGGGGGGTTATTTTTTCAAAGTTATTAAAACTTTTCTAAGCATTTTTATAAATGTTATTTAATTCTGACCTTACATAATCCTAGAACATATCATTAAAAATAAAATATATATATGCACATAGAATTAAGGCAAACTGTGTAGCAAAAGTGGAAACTAGTTTTTTTACTATACACCTGTTAATGGCAAAATCCATTAATTTCCTGTCATTTGAGTTGGAAGATAGGTGAGACAAAGCCAGACTCTTCTCAGGTGTGCAAAATGGCAACAAGACAACAGCTTGGAAAATTTTTATTTGATAGAAGGGGTTTTAGGGAGGTTCATGGTTTAATTTTTTTCATTTGGGGGATGGGGGTGTTTGATTTTCATTTTGGTAGGTGTGTTTTTGTTTGGGTTGGGATTTTTTTCTTTTTACATTTCTTTTTCTTTTTTTTGCAGTCAGGTAAATACTGGAATGATAGAATGTAGTTAGTGGATTTTAGATCATGCATTCATATCAACATGGTGCATGGTGTACCACTCTGATTTGCTTTTGTGGGACAGACTTATGAAAATTAGTTTCTTGCAAGAAATCCATTAAGATAAAATAGGAGTAACTAACTGAAAATCTTGGAAGTTTTAAGTACTTCGGTTATTCTATATTTTTAGGTTCCTAGAATCTAAAAAGACTCCTAGTTCCTCCCTAACCATTATTTGAATCATGTCAAGTAGGTTGCACTTTCTCTCACAGATCTACCTAATTTTCATTCACTGTTGCCTCTACAGCCAGTTCACAGCTGATCGCCAGGTACATGCAGCATGCCTCTTCCCAGGGTACCATTCCAAGCTATTCAATGACAAAATTTGTAGCTTTGTGGTAAAAGAATTATTGCAATATCTCTCTCTCAAAATTCCTTCTCTTTCTTCCCTTCCTGTTCTGTCCTAGTCTGCTAGACTGCAATATCACGTGTTTATTACCTGATATAAACATTGATTAAATGGGATAAATTTTCATTATTATCTGTACTATCTATAGTAATGCCGTGGCAACATACATATGCTTTATCCTTTCAATATAAAGAACTTTATTCCTTAGATAACCATTGTGTGAATCAACAGGTAACCAGAGTGACCAGCGAAACACAGCTCAAATGAAAAGAGTAAATTTATTTCATTACCTTGCCAACAATGCTGGGAGGCAGAGACACATGGGCACACAGGGCTCTCTTAGGGTTACTTCATCCTTGTGGGGACAGCAGCCCCACAGTCTGCCCCAGTATATGAAAGGGCTTTGTGCATGTGCAGCTTTTCACAAGGCTGTGCTTTTATGATCTCTCTTGTGTCTCACAGCAGGAGGCTCAAGCATGTCTGTGAGAGTGTATTATGTCTACAGAGGAATTCTACTTCTCAAAACAGGCAGAGGAGAAACAACACTAGGCATAAGAAATTGAGTTTTCCCACGCTGACATGCCTAGCATTCCCAGCTGCAAGTTCACTCAGAGAGAAACTATTCACTCTTCACGAAATCTTTCACTTTTAACCTTTCCCTCCCAACAGCCATCTTCAATCCAACTCCATGTATGCACTCAGAGGAGACAGAGTATCTTATGTGGGAGTATTTTTCCTGTACTCCATCACCAGTTATCTTGCTTCATGGGCACCTCCAAACCTCACACTAAGCAACTGTGGCAGAGATCCCAGAGCCTCGGCTGAGGGTCACTCGTAATGCTCAGCACTGGACCATGTTTTTATTGTCTGCTGGCCCTCAAGTCCACTACCTCCATTGCTTTTGTGACAAACATTTTCAGCTGACTGAGCTGCTCCTAAATTAAGCCCCATAACTTACTTCCTCCAATCCCACTGGATTTCTGCTGTGTAGTGACTTGTAGAAGGCTCCTCTAGCTTCAGAGAAAGGCAGTTTCCATCATCAATTTTACAGTACCAGGGAGAACAGAAAGCCATTGTTACAGCATCAGATAGTTAATCTTTTTGATTACGGGGTGGGCTTTCTTCATGGTCTGCCTCAGATGCTCTTTTGATACCCTATCAGGCATAGTTACTGTATATTTACATACAGTAAATATAAATGCTATGTCCTTGCCTCAACTCTTCCACAGTTTAAGAGAGAATACACTTGTCTGTTACTTGACACCCACTTGGTCAAGTCAGGGTGGTTTCAGAGCCTTCTAGACATCCTTGTGTCTTGTCCTCCAGGTCCTTCGCTATGAATACGTGGTAAATCCAGATCCCATTGTCACCTGTGCCTGCATCTATGTCCATTCATGGCATACCTCCTGCCATTCCAGCAAACTTACCTATGTGCTGCACCAAGAATTTAAACCACAATCTACTTGCTCACTTCTCCATCTTTCAATGCAACTGTTCTCTCTGGCAGCTCTTTGGGAACTTTTCCTATTTAAGCATAAAATTATGAAGTTGATACCTTCCAAGTGGAGGTAAATAAAGTACTTTCTAATTTTGAGTAGAAAGAATATTCCACACACAGTTCTATAATCTCCCTTTCCATCCCAAAGATGGTAACTTCCTCCTCATTTGCACCAGGAACAGAGTTTGGAACTTCTTCACAGAATTTGCAAAAGTTATAGGAAAAGTGGATAAGTACTACTAAAGATTTTCCTTGTTTGTTTATAGATATCAGGAGGCCCTGATATATCCATTACTCAGCTCCAATGTAGGAATTCCTGGAAAGTCTGTTACAGCTGAGGTGCCAGGATCTATGGAAAATATTTTCCCTGGGCAACTAAAATACATTTATACCTCACTACCTATTTAGCTATGTCTCCCACAGCTGGGCACAATCTAGTAAAGCTTCCTTATATTCTGTTTGTACAGCAGGAATCAGCTGGTGCTTTGTACAATCCTCATTCTACACATATAAACAATTCTGACAGCAAAACTGACTTTTTGTCCAGTTTTTGCTGTTTTCTTTGGAAGTTTTTCAAAAGAAAATACAGCAACCATGAAAAACATCTGGATTAATAATTTGTCTTGACATAAATTCATATTGGCCAGAAGATAGGAGATTCTATTAGCATTGCAGTAGTTCTTTTATCTTATATATAAATTTGATATTGGAAGATAAATGTTGCAGAAATTTAAACATGAAAAATTGTGTATATATATGAAATACTGCTTTTTTCTAGAGGAGATGTGGTTTCCCAAAATGATTTTTTTTTCCTCTGATGAATGTTGACTGAAATGTAAAGTAGTCTAGAGCTCCTTTGTGTTTTTAGGCATCAGGTGTTGCTTCTCACTTGTTCTTATTGCTGTTCCACCTACCTGAAGCTGTAGGAAGGTGAACAAGCAGAATCAACTTGGGCTTTTGCAGCTTTTCTCACTGGAGTCAGCCTGACCAGCAACATCCCAGCCTTGAGGAAATGCATAGGTAATTTATAAAACCAAACAAACAATTATGCAAACATCTTTTTCCAGTTTACTGGCATTATATTCTGTATCAAGAAATAACAGAAAATAGGCCCAATTCAACAGCCCCTTTTAAAATGAAAAATGCATTTTAAATCATGTGTATCTGACCTATATTTAAAGGGCAAGCAAAAATAAGAGCTGTAGTTGCCATTCTTTTAACCTTCTACAGACTCTTTCCAACAAGATGAGAATGACAATTTTTATTTGTTATATTAACTCATTAAGAAATGTTAATTGACCTCTTTTCTACATTCAGTTCACTGTTCAATTGGTTCTCCTTTTCTTCTGTCCATTTGCTGTAACTATGTGTGTCTGTGTATGTATGTGTGCAATCTTGGATATATATTAAGTTAATGTCCTGGTTATCATGAAATACCTCAGCTAATTCCCAAAGCAAATATACAAAAAAAAACCCCAAACCAAACCAAAAACAAAGAAAGAAAACCAAAAACCTGAAAAAAACCAAACACAAAAAACCTAGAAAAATGCTGTTAAGGCAATTATCTCCAACTTAATGTGTTGAAGAAATTAAAGACCTCTTGCTAAGAAGGATTTTTACAGTCAGATGAGTATCTGACCAACATGTAACAATACAGTTTTACATTAAAAATGATAGGGGTAAGGCTTAACACTGTTGGGGGAAAAAAAAGCAAAAAAACCAACCAAACAAATAACAAAAAAATACAAACCAGAAAACAACTTCTAAAAGTTTTAATTTTCTTTTCTTCTTTTCTTAAAAAACCTTCCAGGGGGACTGGATAGCTCAAGGGGTTGGTAATAGGATACAGAGCCTTTCATCTCTAGGTCACCAATTCGCATCCAGGCCAGGTCAGTAGTGACCAAAAATTATTACCATTTGATGGATTTTCAGTGACCTCTATGAAATAAATTGTTGGAAGCATTGTTGGAACAGTTGATGGAAGCTGTTCTCTTTTTATCCAAGAAGATGTGGCTGATCTTTTCCTAGTCTCAGTGATGAGACTGCATTACCTGTTCATCTAAAGGTGCAAGACACACTGGTGCATTTTGTAGAAATCTTTTTTTCTACAACTATTATCAGTTCATAATTGTTATAACAGTTACTGTTGCTGTTAGTATTCTGCTGCCTGTTCTGGATCTGTGCTGTGGTTCAGTGGATGTCAGGGATGTTATAAAAGTAACTGCTACAGGCACTCAATTCATGCAAAACCATTCTTTGTGTGAGCAGAAGTAACCTTAATTCATTTGAGTTGCAGAACTAAATCCCCATCTTTATTTCTTGACATCTTTATTTTCAGGTTTTTCATAAAGACTAAACAGAGGAATTCAATCAGTGTAACACATCTGGAACATTTTTATGAGTGGGGGGGAAAAAAAGATAAACACTAACTGGCCTAAAATTTCAAAGCAGCAATAGCATAGTGCAATGTCATAGATCAGGTCAGACTTGGAACAAATTTCAGAATTTGTAATTCCATTTCTAATTTTTATGTTGTTCTCAGTTCCATGAAACTAAGTAGCAACAGATTTATCACTGGGATCTTTTCATCACCAAGAATACAAACAATATTAAAAAAGAAAAGAAGTATTAAATTTTAAAAAAAAATTGTGGCTTTATAATAGATAAGAATTATTCTGCTACAGAAAGGTCCTATTTCTACTGTCTGGCAATGGAGGAGACCCTTCTGAATGGAAAGATAATATGCCCTGAAAATAACATTTCTACGTAAGATCTCTAAACAGGTCCTAATTCCTTGCCATAACATTTGGGAGGAGAGGAGGAGGGTGCTGAGTGACGAATAACACAACCACAATATTCCTCTTCAAAAGGCCTTCCAGAGGCTGTGAAATAACAGGTAGTAATATTGGGCAGTTCTGAGCTTGCTCATAATTATGTTGGTAGTGGGGAGAATGCATCTACATTGCAGGGAACAGAGATGGACTAAGACAATTTAATATTCTCCAATATCCATGCCAATCCTTTCCTGCCTTGCTACAGGACTTAGATTACTGAGAGCCAGAACCCTACTTCATTTTATTTTACCTTCCCACCAAGGCCCAAAAGTTTACAGAAGAAAAAATGTAAAATTTAAAATAAAATGCAACTTGTAAATGAGAACCTGGAATTGGATCCTTATGGAGAAATAACTGCTCATCACAAAAGTTTTGAGAGGTCTGACAGACACATGTGATTAATTACTGTATATATCAGAACCTACACCTTCTATCTACATAAGATTTATTGACATCTTGCCTGCAAATGTCTGAGAAGGCAACGCCCCCCAAACTAATTAAAAATGCAAAATCAAAAGTCCTAAATATATCATTTTTTAGATAAAGAAGGGTATTGCTAACTTAATACATGAAACAAGACTGGAGCTTGAAATAAATTATGTTGATTCAAGTGGACACATATTGCAAACCTGTCTTGCTTTTGTATACAAAGAAATTAATCTTTGTTATAATCTTGCATGGAACAATAAGGCAATACAGTTATGTATTTAATTCGCATATAATTCTTTTATGTAGAGCTTAGTTTCTAGATTCATGGCATTTTTCAGCTTAAATTTCAAAACTATGTTGATCAAATCTACAGGATGCCATATTGCTTTAAACATTATTTATGCTATAATTTCATGCATTTTTAGAATTTTATTATGTCTTCATTTTTCATTTAGCAGATTTTTCTTTTTTATCTAGAACAAGTAGTGTCAGGTATCATTTTACTACTGCCAGGTCTTCTCTTTTTTTTCTATTAATTATTTTCACTATCTCATTTATTTTCTTTTCATTACATGTACTAATGTTAATAATTTAAAGGAATGGTGCAATGCTACAGTTATTAATGTACTGCTTTAAATTTTATGGTATTAGTTTCTGAATAAGCATTTATTAAGGAATGGTAAAACAGTATACACAAATGTATTGCTGTAAATATGCTTATACTCTTTTCTCTTTCCCCCTGTATTTGTGTACTAGGTGGTTGTGAATGCCCTTTTAGGAGCAATTCCATCCATCATGAACGTGCTTCTCGTTTGTCTTATATTCTGGCTAATTTTCAGCATCATGGGAGTAAATCTGTTTGCTGGGAAGTTCTACTACTGTGTTAACACCACAACTGATGAAAGGTTTGAAGTCGACCAAATCAACAATTTTAGTCAGTGCGAGGAACTCATAAAAAACAATCAAAGTGCCCGATGGAAAAACGTGAAAGTAAACTTTGATAATGTAGGATTTGGGTATCTTTCTTTACTTCAAGTAGTAAGTGATCACTCTTTATATACCTTTTCCTGTTTATATGCAGTAGTGAAAAACAATTCTGGCAGCAAAAAGACAAAACATTTACCTGATGATTTTTATCTGTGACTTAGTAGTACAGCTACACTGGTAATTGATTACTCTTTTCATCTTGAGCAGCAAGTAGACAAATAAATACTATTACTATGACAATTAAATAATTTTTAGGACATCTAATGACACATCTTCCTATTTATGGCTCCCTTAGTCCTTCAGCCCCTTTTAGCTTTTAAAGTTTCTGGAAGAACCTAGGAATGGTATTCAGGTATTTTACTATTCCAGTTGCTGAAAAAAAAATCTCCATTGGTGTGATTAAGTCACAAAGAATTCCAGGTAATAAATCTCATTTCAGGTTTGTAGCTGCCACCAGTGCAGATCTGATATAAAAAGCAATTTCTCGTTCTGAAGAGAAATAAGAAAAGAAAATAAAAGCAAAATAGCACTTGATATTCACATGATCTATGAAACATTTTCCTGATATTTCTGTGCATAAGGACCTCATGGAGTTTACTTAGCAAAAACAGAGGGCAAAAGAAAGAAAATATATGCAGAAAGATACTATAAGATTATGCCTTCACTATCAAAAATTGTGTCCTCATTGTCCTCACTGTCTGTCTTTGTATTTTGAAGTAGCTAACAATCTGACAAGCTTTAATCAAGAAAATTCTTGACTTTAACCTATATTTTGTACCTTCAGCAACCTCCATGTATTTTTTTTTGAGGTTACTATCTAAATATGCAGTATCTTAGGTTTCGTTTGTATTGCTTTTAAATAAGTTTCCAGATTTCACATTGTCTATACAAAATTTCAGCAAAAGGAATCATTAACATGATGCAGTGGTATGGGCATTGTCCTGCACAAGGTCTAAAACAAAGCTCTGAGCAACGTGAACTGCCTCTTCCACCTAATGCAGCATCTTGCCTGTGTGACTGATAAGTCTGTACATTTAAATTTCATTATGATTACTTCCTTTATTGTCACATCAGGAAAGAGTAGAGAGGGACCAATAGTATTAAAGAAATAAAATACCAAAGACAATTTTATTTTGATAACTAAAGACTTTAAGTACTTATTTTTTTGCCTTATTTATGAACTCGACTCACCCAGGGAGGCAGAATGCTTCATTACAGGTGTTCAGGAGAAACATGACATTGACAAAACTCTTTCCAAGTAGTTTGCAACTCTGTTTCTAGTTCTAACCTATTCTACCCTGGGACACAGGTAATTATTCCAGGTTCATTTCCTTCCTGGCTTTGTGGCCACAATCACCACCCCTGAGCTATTCGCAGTCTTATCTATTTCAGTGTCCTGGCTATGCACAGATTATTTTATCTCCTATTGATTGAAAAGACACAAATATTTCTTACATGAAGATTTACATTCTTAAATTATTGAATTTTCTTGGAGGCAAATTAGGAGAAATTTGCCAGTTGTTCCCACATTTCCAAAGGAAAAATCAATCTAGACCTACCACAGAGGGACCTAGCTTTCATGGAGGACAAGCCTGTTGGTTTGTGCGGTATCTACAATGTAGAGATCTTGCAAGAACATGAGACCCTCACTTAATTAAGGAGGATTATTTGTGTGAGTAGAATATCCATAACAAGATCACTTAATTTTTCTGTATTGCTAAAATGCTTGTAAAAGCATCAAAGTGTTTTTTGTTTGATGTAGCAGGAAAAAGGGGCATTTCTGTCATTGAACAAAACAGAAACTTGGCCCTGCATCATTTTGGTAAGTAAGCCAGTGGTAGTGATTTTGCAGTTATGGAATGATAAGAATCCTAGGACAAAGAAAATAATATCAGTTTAGTTTTCACTTAATGCATTAGAATGTGGAGAATCTATGCCTTTTCACCTTCAAGAAAACAAAGCCACAATTCATAACTGAGATTCTTACACTTCTTTCAGTCAGAAGAGATACTGGTAAGATGACTTGCTATTTGATATATAAAGTACTTTGGGTCAAACTCTAGAACAAGACACCAAAGCCATCAAGTCAAAACAAACATGAGACTTGAATAGGTGTGTCATAGCCCTAGATTTTCCTACCCTTCCTAAACAGCTTTCAGCAATAGAAAGAAAACTAGATGCTAAGGTATGACACAATTACAGGTATACATTCCTGTGTCAGAAACAAAGATAAAGCTATTGAAAGTTTAGCATTTGGCCTGAAATTATAAGCCTGAAAAATGTGGTCATAAAACCATGGTTGCAAGTGATATGCTTTCTTTTTGCCTAAAGTGAACATTAATGGCCTTTCTACTGAGGTCATTTGGTTCTCCACCTTAACAACCTCAGCACAGATTTTTACTAGTGCTGGACCTGAGGAAGTAACTTCAGGGAGGACAATGTCATTTTTCCAATAGCAATCTCTGTGAGAGTATCAATGCATAAATTACTGATACAAGGTCAGGAGGCTAGAAGATAAATACAGAAAGCTTCCTCTTATTCCCCATTATTTCCATTCTCCATTCTGCCCTCTGGCTCATGCCCTTTGAATCAGCCGAAGAATGTAAATCCCTTCAGTTTTTCTGGGCTACAAAAACCACAAAGTCCCTGCTATCTGTATCACTAATTGGAGGGAGTGCTAATAAAAGTTAGTACCATTTTCATGACAAAAAATCGAAATGAATAAAAGCCAAAAGAACTTCAAACCAAGGCACTGAGGACGCTATTATTCTGGGAAAGACATAAATAAGTCCTGTGAACAACTTTTTTTAATAATGTTTCTGGCAGTATATGGGTCTGTTCATCAAAGAAAACCTTTCTTTTTTAAAGATTGATATGGAAAATAAACATATTTCACACAGAAACACTCAAAAGCAGAGGGATAATTTCAGAAATAAGTATTCTGGGCTTAAAAAATACAAATGTGTGATAGTAACTTTTTAAGCAAAAGGAACTCTCTAACAAGCTCTTTCTCGAGTTTACTTGGCAGTGATGCTGAATGACTTTCCTGAATGAGGAGCCTAATAATACCTAATTTTTGGGTGACATTTCTTGGTTTTTTTCTTTCATGAGAGGGGTTTGTGTGTAAATCTTTAATACTATAGCGATATATTTTTTTCTGACCAAAAGTACAGCCAAACAATACATGTCATTACTAAAACCAAGTTTGTTGGTCAGTCTGTTTTCCAGAATTCTTACATAGTTTGGAGTATAATTATTCATGTCATCAGTCATATAAGTACACATTTCTTCCATAAGATTTTTTGTTCTATAATACAGCATAGATCATGTTGGTTTATGTGAGTCTTCAAGCTTCTTTTTTCATTTATTGGTCTGAACTTGCTTGAGTATCTCTCTGTTCCTAAAGAGAATCATCAAAGCAGAGACAGATCTGCTGGAGAAATTCCTTTCACAATTGTCATGCACCAATGAGTGAAGAGGAAGAGGTTGGTGTACACAAAGAGATGTGGCATCTGCCCTGATAATTTTATGGCTTTATGCCTTTTAACTTGAACCTAGTATTTGGATTCCTTGGTAAGTAAATCTCCCAGAGGCCTGCTTTTATCCTTCTAGTAAGGGTAAACGCTGCTCACCAGGATAAAATGTGGCAAACCAGTGGGTCTCAAAGCACAGTATTAAACTATACTGTTGTTACTGATATCAGTAAGAAAACACATCTCTTGAAGTGTATGGTAAAAAAATCTGAAGCTGAATTCGAAGGCTAAAAGTTTAGGACATTTTCAAAGTTCCAGCAGGTTAGTATTTTAAAAGCAATATGCTATTGTATCTCCAAAAGGGAATGTGAATCTTTGTGGTGATTATATCCGATAAAGAAATTGAGTAGTAAAACTCCAGCATAACTTACAACTTCATTAGAAATTATTTATTGGGGGGCAGGGAAATCTATGTTTTTTAGCAATAGTAAAGGAGATGGGGGATTTTTGTTCTGTTGTGTTTTCTAACTATATTTGAATCTGCATTTGAGTATGTGTCATTGACATTTCCTTGGGGGGAAAAAAAGCCATTTGGAACAGATGCTGACTTCAGTTATACTGCTGTAATACTTGAAATCCATTAATTAGTCCTGATTTAGTGGCACTGAGAATATACAATATATTTTATATGGTAATACACAAAATGGAAACTAATCATTTGATCTCTTGGTAATTTTCTGTGTAATTTTCTTTCAGGATACAAAAATACACAAATGATACCTTATTTGTCTTAGTGAGAACACACTGCAGATTAATATAGACAGGTCTATGCATCTACAGTAGAAATAATGCTCTCACTGAATGGAGTGCCTTAACTCTCTTTCTTAATTTCTTCAAAAATTGTAATATCTTAGAGTTTTATGAAACTCCTTGTGGAAATCTCAAGATAGCAATATGTTATATTTCTATTTTTCCACACCACACTCTTTTCAAGTTTCCTTTTTAACAACAACAACAATAATGCAGCTCAGTTCTTCAGCTCTATTTCCTATCACTAGTTGAAAGGGTACTGTCTGTTTATAGTGCAGTACTTTAGTGATGATGGTGGAGATTAATATTTTAAAATTAGCCTATCTTTTTTCATTGACTCTACTTAGTGTAGGTTACTCCAATAAATTTGAAAAAAACCCCAATAATTATTCTGTTTTGCTTGGACGATGATAGGCAAAGATCATCATGTGTCTCAGTCTGAGGCAACAGCAGACACTTTGCACAAGTGCCACTCCATCATTTGCATCATCTTTCTGAAGTAAAAGTATGCCCATTATTTTCACATGGTGTCTCAGACCAAAGTGCTGATTTCAAGTCATGACATTCCAAAAAATGCAAATAGTGTACCAAGACAGAAACAAAAGCAGCACTGTAAGACTTGATCATCTTGGCCTGTTTAGACTTTATTAGATGAAATACTGAGTCCTGTTTTGGTTGCATTGTGTGAAATATGCTGGTGTAATAGAGCTCAGAGGAAAATAAGGAGAGTGATCAGAGTTCTGGAAAACAAGAGTTGCATGGGAAGATTGAAGGAACAGTGATCACTACCTAAAAAAGAAAGACAGCAACAATCAATTTGCAAAAAATAAAAGATGCTGCATGAAGGTGATTACTGCAGTTCTCCAGATATTTAAGGCTATGACAAGTGAGTTTTAAATGGCAACAGAAGGATCTAAGTTTGTAATTTATGCCAGAATACATATTTTTTATAAGGTTGTGGAGTATTCACGATTATAAGACTTTGAGAATAAGTTAAACATATATTAGTAATTACATAAATAGACCTTATTTACCTCTCCTAATACCTTGCAGTCCAAGTATTGCATGAGTACTTTAAATTCTTCAGCAGACTTCTACTTGTTACAGATTTATTCTTGATACATTGGTCCTATGACACTAAATTCTGGTTTCACTATCATACTCTTAGTTGCCTGAGCTTCCTATTTTCTGTGTTGACCCCAAGATGTGAAAGTTGCTGCACATTAGATTTGCATCTAAGGATAATAATGCCCTTTTCAGTATTCCACTGTTTCAAAAGTGTAAGGGACCTCTCCTTTAAGAAAATAATTTCTTCTCATTTTAAGTTCACTTGGGGATGATGCCAAACTGCTCTGTATACTCCATAAAAAAAAAAAAAGTTTTTTGAAACCTTCACTAGAAAGGAAACCTCAAGATGATGGTGATACAGCAAAAACAATGGATGATAAGTGTTCCATTCCTGATTCTATCCTGCAACTGGTCTCTGTGACAAGGAAAATGAAGAAACCAATCACCTGCAGCCTTGTTTGCAAAATTATAATGAGGACTAAACAACAGAGAACTATTTCCTTTTTTTGCTGTATTTTTTGGCACAACTGGATTAAAACTTGGAGATGTTGCCTAGGTAAAAGAGAACTAATTGCCACAACAGAGACAATTACTTTCTGTTTAGAAAATTCTGATGAAGCAATCTACAACTCACTGTCAAATATAAAAATTTACAGATTTTATGCAGACCAAATAGCTACAAAATTTCAGTAAATGCTTTAATTTGTGAGGCATATAAAGTATTCAATGCACATAAAACACTTCCTATTACTTTATCTCAGATTCTATCTGAGAGATCTAGACTCTGTAAACCACAATACAATACATTTAAAGTGAACATAGAACCAGATAAAATTTTTCTAAGTAGATTGTGATTGATAGGAAAATACCTTTTTTGGGCTGATCAAATTTTTGGTTCCCTTTTGTTGCCATCTTTCTAATTTGGGAGGGAGGAACTACATATTAGTCTTAATTTGTGGGAACTGTTACATAAGGCTATATATCCAGCTGTACAAAGTTTTTGCAGTTGACATGATTTGATGAACTAAAGTGCCTTCTATAATTTTTGGTAATTAGAAATTAGAAATAAGTTAATCATACTTACTACTTAAACTGTTTGTATCAAGACAAAGTAATGGCATACAGCAGTATATCTGATGAGCAGCTGAATAGAAAGCCAAGAGACACAAACTTCTTTAGAAATCTAATGCTACTAATTATTCCTGATGCTGTACAGAGTTGCTGGAAATTATTAAATGAATTGTCTTTAGAATGCTTAAACAGGTGTGTACTGTTTACAGGCTACATTTAAAGGCTGGATGGATATTATGTATGCAGCTATTGACTCAAGAGATGTAAGTACTGCAAATATTTTAAATTATCTTTTTTTCCTAAAGTCTGTCTATATAAAAGTGTGTATTTATCTTACATAAGCAACTAATATCCATACAATAGAAGAAAAACAACTAAATTAATTAGTATGAGATTCTGTGGTGACAAAATGTGGACAACTGAATGGAAATTGCCAGATACTGTCAGCAAGAGGTGGAATAGACAAAGATTTTGATATAAGTGATAGGAACATTGTCCAAATGCAAAATATTAGGGACACTTTGTGCAAGGTTGGCACTTGTTTGGTTGAAAATTTCACATGAAGTCTTAGGAACGGCATTTCCTTTTTTTTTCCTTAGGTGTTACAGCAACCCAAATATGAAGACAACTTGTACATGTACCTGTATTTTGTCATCTTTATAATTTTTGGGTCTTTTTTCACCCTGAATTTGTTCATTGGTGTCATTATTGACAACTTCAATCAGCAAAAAAAGAAGATAAGTATTTTTTCATTTCTCTTCTAATGATAGTCTAAAATAATGTGGTTTTGCAGGTGCAAGGTATATGGAAAGTACACTTATAGCTTGTTCAAAATTGAAAAAGCTGCAGTATGTTATGACAAAATCATGCCTGAAGTATTCATTTAAGTCATAAGATTTTTTTATATAGTGAATGGGACAGATCCTTCTGTTGTCAATGCCCAGTTTAGTCTTCCTCAAGTCATCTGCTTTTTCATGACTGAACTTCATGAAGTCTCCCTATATGATCCAATGCCTGAATTAGGTCCCTACATTAAAGCACTGATAATTTCTTGGTGGTTTTTTTCCTTCTTGATTTTTCATTATTCTATAAGCGCACAAAAAAATAGCTAGCTGGTTATGAAACACAAAAAAATTATTTCATTATGCAACTAAAGCTGATGTTTTAATGATTCCAAGTATTCAAGTTCTATTCTGTGGCACTGAACAATCAAAAACTATATAAAGCAGGAGTGGTTTGTAACTATTTCAAGACCTTTTTTTATTGTTTCACAGTGCACATGTTGACCATCTCACCTTCATAGGTGGTCATAGTAGGAGATGCTTGCCTTTAAAATAACTATCTCTAAATAGATTAAGCAATGAAAGCTCAAGGACCAAAGCATCTAGGAATTTTTAGTTTACTTTTACTTTACTGGACCACATCCCATTCTTGGGATTTATGTTATTAAAGAGAAATACTAAGCAAGATTTCTGGAAGCTGCACATGATAGAAACCTGGGGGTATATGGTCAGGGAGCCTGTCCAACTTACAGTCCATGCTTTCTCATGTCTTCGAGCTTCCCAGATACTCATCCACCAAGGGCTGTATGCAGTCCTGTGTGTGCATTGGCATTCCTGAAACTGGATACCTGCAAGTACCTTACCATGGAGAAATTTTCCTCAAGTATGGGAAATCTCAGGTTTTTATTCAGTCTATCTCTAAAAGAAAGTTACTACAGATTTTGGTTAGGTTACCATGAAAGACCCATAATCGCTTCTTTATCTTCCTTGGCAGACTTCAAAGGCAGGTTCATGCTTTTATAAACAGAACTTCATTGAACGTGGAAACTAATCAAAATAAAAGACTTAAAAGACTTTTGCTGTTAATAGTATCAAGGGGGCTTCAATCTTCAATCCATTTCCTAAAGAACCTTGAAGACTTTGGGCCCCAATGCTAATGTGACTGCTAAACTAGAGATACCTAAAGTACATTCCTGAAAACCTAACTTTGTCCTTTTCCTTTGTTTCACTAAAATCACAGTTCTAAAATCACAGTGAGTTTACCTCAAATACTATTTATTGCATCTCTTCCTATAAAAGAAAAAAAGAAAATAGGTTCACTGAAAATGATGTTTTGTTTTGTTTTGTTTTTTGAAAGATGTAGTACTGGATATCCTGACTTCTGGACTAAAATGCTTAGATTGTAGCAATTCGGTCCTCTTAATTTTTGAATCATTCAGTTGTATTTCTCTGAGAGTTTTTTCTTTTCAGCACTGCATATAAATATGATTATAACCAGTTCTGATTTCATGTTTTTACTTTGGAGGTCAAGACATATTTATGACAGAAGAGCAGAAGAAATACTACAATGCAATGAAAAAGCTGGGATCCAAAAAACCACAAAAACCTATACCAAGACCAGGGGTAAAATTATTTATACACATCAGACAAATAGCTATCTACAAAGAGTTTTTATTGATATAGGGAGAGCAGAAATATGCCAATTGAAAATTATCAGTAGCTGGAGTGTTAGCAAAAATGTGAAAACAGAAATAAAACAAAAACATTATTTTTCACTTACAGCTATTTTATAGATGAACACAGGAGGCTGGACTAAGTTGTTGTATTTGAGTACTCTGCTTAAGAAAACTAGTTGTTACAATTCCATTGAAGTCTCATAAGCCTTATTGCATGTGTTTTTCTACTTTCTTCTAACAGGAAAAGAAAATAAATTACAATTTTTATTGGATGTTTCTTTTTTCTTTCTCCCTCAGAATAAATTCCAAGGCATGGTCTTTGATTTTGTGACACAGCAAGTATTTGACATCAGCATCATGATTCTTATTTGTCTTAACATGGTTACCATGATGGTAGAAACTGATGACCAGAGCAAAGAAATGGAAAATATTTTATACTGGATAAATCTCGTGTTCATTGTCCTTTTCACTGGAGAATGTGTCCTGAAATTAATTTCACTTCGCCATTACTACTTCACTATAGGCTGGAACATTTTTGATTTTGTGGTTGTCATTCTCTCTATAGTAGGTAAGTCTTGTTTATTAAACTAAAAAGAAGGTAAAATGTATAGGAGGTGAACTTTTACTTGCACAGAGCTATATAGTGAGCTTTTGCCATTGCAAGATTTACAGCCAAGTCATTCAACTTTACATTTTAACTTGTGATTTAGCTAAACCGACCAACAAAGCGGTTATAATCATGCAAAATTTACTGCATCTGCAAATATGTATAACTGCTAAAACAGAAATCATGCAGGTAGAATATACAGAATATCTATAATTGCAGCATGAAACTGCCAATTTTAAAACAATGTTTCTAAATTTCTATTGTGATATGCAGATTAAGTGGTAACGTACCTTGGTTTTCTTCTTTTCTTTTTTTTTTCTAGGTATGTTCTTAGCTGAGATGATTGAGAAGT
>VWYI01009574.1:47186-66504 GCA_013399455.1 Anthoscopus minutus
GTGAACATGTACATTGCTGTGATTTTGGAGAACTTCAGTGTTGCTACTGAAGAAAGCGCTGAACCCTTGAGTGAGGATGACTTTGAGATGTTCTATGAAGTCTGGGAGAAGTTTGATCCTGATGCAACACAATTCATGGAATTTGAGAAGTTGTCTGATTTTGCAGCAGCACTTGAGCCTCCTCTTCATCTACCCAAACCTAACAAAGTCCAGCTTATTGCAATGGATCTGCCCATGGTGAGCGGTGACCGAATTCACTGCCTTGACATCTTGTTTGCTTTCACAAAGCGTGTGTTGGGGGAAAGTGGGGAGATGGATGCCCTCAGAATACAGATGGAAGATCGGTTTATGGCAGCCAATCCTTCTAAAGTCTCCTATGAGCCAATTACAACCACACTGAAACGAAAGCAGGAGGAGGTGTCTGCTGTCATCATTCAGCGTGCTTACAGACGCCACCTTCTAAAACGAACAGTAAAACAAGCTTCCTTTATCTATAACAAAAATAAAACTGAAGGTGGAGCTGGTCAGGGTCTGAAAGATGAAATCCTTATTGACAAGTTAAATGAAAACTCATTTACAGAGAAAACAGATATAACTGCATCAACAGCAGTTTGTCCACCTTCTTATGATCGTGTAATAAGGCCAGTCAAAGAAAAGCATGAAAAGGAAGATAAAGATGGTCAGAAATAAGAGCAAATACTGAGCAAAATCATATATGTGCAAAGTAGTTCATAGCCTGTAAGGATCCTGTGTTTGTGTCAATAGGACTCCTGAAGGAGGTCTATGCCAAACTGACAATTTTTACAAATATATTGTACATTAAAGGTCAGTGCCTATTAAAAGACAGTGACCCCTTGTCAGTGACTGTGATAAGAAGAAACAACCTTGACAGGAGGTTACTGTTCTCACTACCAGCTGACACTGCTGAAGAGGAGAGAAAAAATGGCTACACAGACTGTAGGGACCAGTTAAAGGGGTGTGAAACCAAGTATTTGTGTGTTAACATAAAACAATATGATAACTGTATCCACTGTTTGCATTTCAACTGCCACATACTTCATATTTTTACAAAATCTGTGTTGGTGGAATCATCTTGTTTTTATTCATATGTTGTTTATTATATGTGACTATTTTTGTAAATGGGGCTTCTGTTGGGGAAGGGAATTAAGTACACCTTTACAGGTACAAGGCACAAGGTACAAGGGCCAGGTGTTCTATTATACAACTAATATACACACAGAAATTATTTGCATGAAGGCATGCTGCACTTATAGATCATGCATGAAAATAACATTAAATCACAAAGAACAACAGATTTTTTTAGCACAGTGTTTCTGGAAAGGAGTAACAGATTTTGAGGTGCTTAATTAATGTATTCATGTTGTATCATGTTCAAACAAGTCTTAGTATGTCTGTAAAGTCCTCTACAACTCACAAGAATAGTAAATACGGTTTACTTTTTGCACAGACCATTAAGATTCAGAAGGTGCAAACTTCTTCCTAGGTCTGGAGTCACAGATTTTGTCTTTGTCAAATGTCTTTCTGCATATGAATACTAAATGAATCTGCCTCAGCCCACCAAATTGATCAAAAAGAGCCCTCTATAAAGTTGTTCTGCTTTATCCTGCAGTATTGTTTAGCCATCTTCAGCTCTCAGTAAGGTTGATGTCGTACACGTAAATGAAAAGCCCTCTGCTATGTAAATAATTTTTAACCTGTGGTGCATGTTTGAGCAAACAGATAATGACTTTAGCACATTTATTGCATCAAATATGTACCACAATAAGTGTAGCGTGCAAGCATTCAACAGGTAAAATTATGTATTATCTACCATTATAGATAGTTTGGATGCAATCAGTGCATGTTTATATTGCCTATGCTGCTATTCCTTTGATTGTCCAGGATTCTTAAACATGGGAAGCCATACATCAGAGCTAAATGAAATAAACTACTCAAAAAGACCTCATTCCTCCATACCATTAAGCAATATTTTGCAGCTATTTAGGAGCTTATTTGTTTTACATTTCTGAATTTTCAGTGAAAAGCATATAGTGTATATCTAAACTGTACAGACGTTGAAAACTAGTAAACCTGTTGAAAATAATGTTAGGATTTTATAAGCAAATATAAATACTGTAAAAATCATTTTATTTTATTTTTCAGCATTATGTACATAAAACAAGAACTGAATTTTATCTTCAGGTTGATATCACACCATTTTTGTTACTTTCTGTCCATAGCACTTTTTCACAGAAGAACTCCAGAGGGCAAGATACAACTGAATGGATAACTGTAGGTTCTTATTTTTTACAGTATTATGATACAACATACAAATAATTTCTGCAAAATAAGTTAATAATTTGCTTCTAAAAAAATCTGTTTTCTGTTGGATTTTTGGGTTTTTTCAGTTGGGAAATGGTCTAAATTTCAAATTGAATGTCTAAGCAGTGCCTGCATCTTAAGTTTTCAGATACAACCTTTCTTTTAGAGAATCTTGAATTTTCTCTCATATTTACTCCCAGATTTTTTTTTCATTCACACTGCACTAGAACAGTCCTAATTGTTATCTAGGGTCCACAATATTTTTTCACAAAGAGAAAGTAGCAAACTTGTATAATCCAACCCATCAGGACATTTTATGTTTCTTACACAGGAAAATGAAATATAGATTACTTTTATTAAAATTATTGACTAAATCTGTATTAGTGAACTGCATGCAGGAAAATGCTATTACCCTAACTGATGCTAAAGAACATTATTAATGCGTCAAAATAATAAAGATTACATTTTTTTATTGTACGTTCCTTTTGTGTTTATTATCTGACATGAATATAAAAAGGGTATGCTTCTAAAGCACAGAATGAGAGGACATTGAAAACCTTTACAGCCGGCTATGCTGCTCTTCCATTTAAGAAAATCCTCGGGACTTGCTTGTTAATCACTAATTAGGAAGGTGCTTATTTATTGTCTGTTACTTAATTTAATTTCATGTAATGTGTTAGACAGTGAGCATGATGCTTCTGCATGTATCAGTAATTCTGCTCTGAGTGACTTCATGCAGCAGCTCCATGCAGTGGGGTGCACAGCATCGAATGCCAGAGCTGTCCTGAGCATGTCCCAGGGGCCTCAGAGCAGCTACAGGAAGGAGAACTGTGAACTCAAGAGTTTACAAAGACAAAATGAGGACAGAAAATAGTACTAGATCCATGACATTCCCCAAGTTGGATTGAGAGCCAGTTTATTCTTGCTGGCTGCTGTTCATGAACAGGCTACAGAGCATCTCACATTTGAGTGCATTTCTGGAAAAGGTGAAATGGTGTTGGAATGAATAAATCATTGGTCTTTTCCTCAGGAATTTTAAAAATCTCTCTGGAAGCACCTCATTCCTAGAAGCAACTACTTGTGGATACTGATAGGGAAAAAAACAAATGTATCTGGAAAGTGGGCCTGTTCCTTATTCTTTATCAAATTCTTCAGTGAATTTCTGAAAATACTAATTTTACATGTTTACATAATTTTATATTACATTTCTCTACAGTTTACAATGAAAACACTCACAGGTGAATACTGAAATTAATATTAAACCAGTTGATGAGCAGTTGTAGTCTGTATGCTTAGTGGCCAATGCAGAAATGAAATTTCTAACATTTTCCCTGAAATTCATAAAATATTTTTTAAGGGAGAGAATTTTTTCTCTGTCAAATTGTTGTGAAATAGATTATGAAAAGGTCTACAACTTTGATTTAAAATGCCTACGTATCAAAATGAAAAGATAAGTATTTTCAGATTAATATGTGGACGAAATATGTTTTAAAAGGTTACCTTAAAAAATATGTAAAAAACCCCAACTTGTTTCTCATACCTCTATTAGGTTTTAAATGTTACGGAAGCCTAAATGTTGCTTCAGAACAGGTCAAGCAGAACTTAAAACACAGCAGGAAAGTCAGATGATTGTCTTGGTAAGAAACACAAGCATGCTTATTGCATAGTGCTTCTTTGGCACCTTCCTGATGCTGGGGATGAGAAGTGTGTGACAAAGGAAAGCCATGTGTAATGGACTCGCTAGGAAAGGTCACCCTGAGCACTCTGACAGAAGAGCTTGCCAAGCAGCTTCTACCAACTGTGCAGGCTGGGCTCTGCTCCTTTACTTGTCACCTGTGGACGGACTGCACTCCTATTCCAAAGGGGTGTTCTTCAGCAACCCTTGTTTCTGGTGTCTAGAAATTATGCCTCAGGATGCTTTCACCGCCACAGGAAAACCTGAATTTTACTAGTCTTTGCAATTCTAACTCTCTAGGAGGAAAGAAAGTGGGGAGGAAAGAAATTTCTCTATCTGATGTGACCCTATTGTTATTGCCTTTCTAGGAGAAGCATCACATAACTTGAAGTGCTCAGTTACATTATGGAACCTCTGGATCGTGGCAGTGGTACGTTGAGCCAGGAAAAGCAAGGAGCAAACACATTTCCAAAGGTTCCGTTCGGCGTTCGCCGTTCGGCGTTCGGGCTCCCGGCGCTCCCGAGGCACCGCCGCCTGCCGGCAGGGGGCGCCGCGGAGCGCGGAGCCGCCCCGCCCGCGCCTCGGGATCCCTGCGGGCCCCGCCCCGCCGCCTTCCCGGAGTTTTTCTTCCCGAGTCTCTCCCGCCTCCTTCCCGCCCAAGCCAATGGCAGGGCGCTGTCCTCGCCTTTCCGGGGCCCCCCCGCAGCGGGGTCGGCTAGCAACGATGGACGCCGAGGTGCAGCAGGTGGGCGCCGCCGCGGTTCCGCCACGGCGGAGGGAGCGGCTGGGAAGGAGGGAGGGATGAGGACGGCCAGGGGTGCCGGGCAGGAGTGCAGCCAGGCCGGGCCGAGCCGAGCCGAGCTGGGGCGGTGGGCGCGGTGTCCCCGGGGCCGTCCCGGGGCGAAGCGTTGGCACCGGTGACCCGCGGCCGCTTCCCCGCAGGCGCTGCTCAATTACTACTGCCAGCACGGGCTCTTCCAGCACGCCCGGGCCGCGGCGGAGGAGGCGCTGGCGCGGCTGAGCGGGGACCCCGTGCTCCTTTTCTACCGGGCCTACGGCGCGCTGAGGGCAGGTAACGCGGCAGGGCTGCCCCTCCCCATCGCTGGGATTCCTTGCCTCGTCTCCCGAAAGTCAGCCCTTAGTCCGCTGCGCGGGGAAAAGCCGTGTTACCGAGTCCGAATGTATTCCGTGTTGAGTGAATGACCGGTGTGTTATGATCTGTCACCGCTCCTCCCCTGTTTGAATGAAAGTGATCTAGACAGCATCGTCGAAATAGACAGCAAGTGAGAAATAACAAGTATTTTTCTTTTTCATGGTTTCATGAACATGGGTCAGGTGAATGGGTTCCTTTGCACTTGATCAGAAACTCACTAGTGTCTCCCGGCTAGCAGCTCGTCCCTTCAAAGACGCTGTGTTAATTGTGTTGTGTCCTCTCTCTCAGGGAAACTGACAGCTAATACCTAGTGGGGGGATCTTTGTGTAATTATAGTGCTGAGAAGTTTATTTAGCAACATGTATATTCCAAGGATGTCAGAAATATTAACAAGCAGCCCAACATGGGGGAGGGCTGAGGCAGGTCTAGGAGGATATGCTGGTTTTGAGGGAGTGTGTCTATTCCCAAACTCCCAGATGTTTTCATGTAAGAATCCTGTCATTTTTCAAGATACTATCTCTTTTGCTAGTATTTAAAATATTGACACAAACAAGGCAAAAATCCTGGTTGTATAAAGAAATACGAGCAAAAAGAGCTGCTCAGTGCCATGTATAAAACAATAAATATGATTTTCATTTTTCTGACAGTTGGCAGAATTAGCACATAATTTCAGTTCTTTCCATTTTCCTGTGTCTGTTTGAAAGACTTGCACAAACAAGTGTAATTGGGTATATGCATGATGAACAAAGGCATGGAAGAAAAAAATAGAAGGGAAAATTTAAATCAGATGATGTTTGATGATTATATTCTTTGTCTTGAAAAGTGTAATAGCTTATTCTGTGCTTTTTTTTACTAGGTGATGTCCAAGAAAGTATTCGACAGTTGGAGTCTATCAAGAACAAACAGGAGGTATCACTTTGTACAATGATGGCTCTGATTTATGCCCATAAAAAGAGCCCTAATCCAGGTATTATGCCTATCAAGACTCGCTGTATCATGTTTTAAACAACTCCGTGTGAAGGCCTGAGTTAAAAAAGTTTATGCTGGCTTTGCATTTGACATAGGATCTATTACTGAATTAAGTGATGCTTAACGAGGTAGTAGACAAAAATACCAAACCACAAAACTCTGAAGCATAAGAGTGACTGTTAAAATAAAACACACACACCCACACACAAAATCTTTGACTTACTGACTTTGATGAAAAATCTTTAAAGAAAAAAATAATTGAATCA
The DNA here is from genome assembly GCA_013399455.1 of Anthoscopus minutus. Taxonomy (NCBI): domain Eukaryota; kingdom Metazoa; phylum Chordata; class Aves; order Passeriformes; family Paridae; genus Anthoscopus; species Anthoscopus minutus. The sequence goes on from VWYI01009574.1 coordinate 53,572, forward strand.
AGCTTCTTGTGATTGTTGTTCACTCATGTCTGATATCAGTACTTTTGAGCAGAACTGCAGCTTGAATTTAAAGCCATGCCATTTATATCTTTCAAGTTATCCTGACCATATAAGTGGAGAAAAGAATTTTTTGAACTTTGGCATTCCTTTCTCCAACCTAATAGGTGGGACAATTTTGTTAAGAATTACATTTTCATGATAAGAATTGGTTTATCAGGTGCATTGAGTGATCATTGCTGCTGCAGTATCTTTCTCACTGTGCAGATTTATAGCGCTGCTGACTGTTCTTTAAACAATTTGATGTGAAATGGCTCTGACTAATGGCATCACTCTTTTTTGAGTCCCTGAGGATTAATACTGCAGGCCAGCAAAATTATTGTGGATCTCGAGACTCTCCGAGAGTGAGAGCCTTTCCCTCATTCATTAGGTGGGTCACCACAGTTATAGCAGGAGGTCAGGTTGGCCAGGCAGGGCCTGCCTTTCCCAGTGCTTGGCTGGGCCTGATGCCCTGGGTGTCCTGGTATGTCCTGCTGTATGACGGTCACTCCATGACATTCCCTGACCTCAAGGTCAGGCTGACAGGCTGGTAGTTTCCCAGATCTTCCTTCCCACTCTTCTTACAGATTGGCCAAGGACCAGTCACCTGGGGCTCCCCCACTTCTGGGACCTCCCCAGCAACCGTGCTGATGGGAAACCTCTTCTGCCTTTTTCATCTGTACCTGATAAATATTACTAATTGGGTGGCATTGCCTGCACGCTTATCAATGTACAGTACAGAAAACAGTGTTTGCTTTGGAAGCCCTTGGCTTATGTGCTGCTCTCTTATAATATTTTGAGGGGCTATCAACAAGAACTCTGAACAAAACCTTTTCAGATCGAGATGCTATTCTGGAGTTGGATGCAAGACTGAAGGAACAACGTAAAACAGCAGGACAGCAGGCTCTGTACTATGCTGGCTTGTTTCTGTGGCATCTTGGTCGTGAGGACAAAGCCCGTGAATATGTTGATAGAATGATTAAAGTTTCTGGTGGTGGTAAAGAGGTAACTGGTTTTTAGCTTTCTTTAATGTAAAAGATTATTAGGACAATGCATACTGTGAAGCTAGAGTTATGGCATTAATGCTGTTTGGAGTTTATCCTGAGCTCTTTTGTTCTTCCTTCTTAACTTAAATTCCTTTGACACAGTTGAATAAATTCTCATAATGATTTTTGTCGACTAATATTCATTTTCACTTAGTAAATAATAATTGTTTAATAAATGAAAAGAAATCAATAAATGGAAATAGTACACAGTTAAGCCAGTGTTGCTACTTGATACCAAGCCTCATCATTCCTAGGAAAAAAATAAGCGTGATAGTCTCACTAGAGGGAGACATCTGGATCTAAAGGCTCAAAAATACCCAGAGAGTTGGGGTTATATGTTTTCAGCTGTTGTTAAAGGCAAAATTTGCCCAGGATTTTACTGAAATAAGTGTTATATATGGCATTGTCTTTGGCATTTATATACAAACATCACAGTTCATTAAAATCTTGAATCTTTAAAGAGGTTTCTGAAAACCTATTATTTTTTTTAAATGAGATATCAGCTTCGGTTCAAGGAGAGAAACAAAAAATTTGGCTTATTTTTTGTACTTAAACATCTTTGAGGTAGAGCTGTTAACATTGAGTGCATAATTGTACAGTAATATCAAATAAAAATGTTCCTCTGTGTGGTTCAGTACATTGTTCAATTTGTAATTTATAGTTTTGTATGTGTGATCTATCTATTGCATGAGTTAGAAATCTACAATTATTCTAAATGTTAGTTTCTGAAAGTATGATTTAAGTAATGGCTCAGCTTTCAAACTAAAAGTGATTATTAACTTAAATTAGTAGTTATTTATATAAGAACTTAATTTATTGGCTAATTTACTAATGTACAAATAACTTACATTAATGAAGAAATAATTAAGGACATTACAAAGCAATAATATGGTAGTTCCTAAAAAGACTTAAGGATAGGTAATTTTGGTGATACAGCGTTATTTGTGACTTTGCTTATTGGAACAATAGTAGTTTGGTTTTGTTTGCTTGTTTTTATTCTTAGGAAATATTTTTTGGGTATGTTGCTTAGTGTAAAATATTTCCAGCTGAAGTATTTAAAAATATTTGAAGTAATTAATTTATTTTTTACAGAGACATGCATAAAAAAGAAAAAGTACATTAGTATTTAAATATATCGATTTTTTTTAAGTTCACTTATGGTTAGCTCTTTTTCTAGTTTGATAATATGAAATTATGTTTAAATGTTTACGTCAGATTTTTTAAGAGGCTATTCAGAGTGTTTAAGCTTGGTTTGTTTAGTATACACTTATTTGGGTAAGATAGTGTATGTGTTCCTTATATAGAAGTACAACACCTGGCTTTCTTTAAAAAAATGCTCAAGTATGTAAAGTTCAGCCAGTTTCCATTGCATAAGAAAATCATGACCTTGTAATTGTTAGCAATTATAAAATATGGCTTTTTCATAACCCTTGAGTTGTAAATATAGGACCCATTTCTTTATGTTCTAAAAGACCTAGTGATATTTTATATTTTAAATTTTTGTTTTGATGGCAGTTACAATTTGGTTAAATAATTCAGCACTTCAAAATAGATTTTATTTACTTAAGCTATCATTAATGTTTGGAACACATAAGAGAAATAAATTTCATTCATTACAAATAGTAAGTTCTTTAGTGAAAAGACATTTCACCTTTTAAAAGTTTGGATGTTCTTTTAATAACACTTTTGAGGATTTGAGAAATGTCATGAGTTTTGCTTTTCACATACAAGTTTTTCTTTTTAATCACAAAGTAGAAGAAAAACCTCAAGTTTCTCACATTTTTTAGCACCAGTAGGTTTCTTGATGTCTCATATAAAGAAAATCTTGAGAAAACGTTGTGCTGAAATGTTTGCAGAAAATATTCTGTCTAATGTGATCACATTTGTGAGGTTTTGTTCTGACTTGCTGAGCATGTTAGACTTTTTTTGTGCCATTGTTTTTTTTCTAATTCTGTAAGTAAATGTACTATTTGATTAATTTAACCCTGGAATAAATTGCTTAAGTGTTAGCTTATGCTATAGACTGGTATGTCTCTGAAGTAGATAAAACAGAGTCTCAAAGTCATTTATTTAGATTATTTCTGCTTATTGTATCTAGTATTTTCTATTACCTAGTTAGCAAAGAATTCCAATTTGTATTTTGTTAACAGGGGTTAATTTTGAAAGCATGGCTTGATCTCACCTGTGGGAAAGAAACTCACATTAAAAAAGCTCTGAAATACTTTGATGAAGCGCTGCAGGAAGGCAATGATGTTTTTGCTCTGCTTGGTAAAGTAAGTTTACTTTATTGCTTGGTAAAGTAAGTGTACTTATTTATTTCATCCCTTCCTAAATGTCATAATAGTCTTGTAGCATGATTGGAAAGATGCTGAGAAGAGTAGTGCACAATGAACTTGTCCAAGGAGCAGATACAGCTCAGACCCTATAGATACCTTAGGATTCTTTAGACACCAGTGTAAAAAGAAAGGTATGGATTAAATTCAGTTAATTTAAATGTGTAGTGTGGTTATGGTTTTGCTATGCACACAAGAAAACCTTTCTATTCATACATTTATATGTTCATTAATGCTGAAAATGTAAAAATGTGTGGTCTCTTCCTTTTTGTATGGGACACCTATGGACATTATAGAATTGCTGTGTGCCAAAATCTAATAATTAAACACTGTGGTGTGATTTTTTTTTTTAAATATAGTTAACACTCTTAAAGTTGTCAGTCTGTTTCATGTTTCATTTGTGTTCATGTCATCAGTGATTATATTCCATTAAAAGTGTGGAGTGAATTGTTTTCTTTGCACATTTTCTGTTTCAGAGCATGTAACTTTATATTGCAGACATTGTTACTAATTAACATGATGTTTGTTTACTATTCTAAAGCTAAATGTAGAAAAAATTATTCAATGAATATTAGAAGACTGAAGTTCAGGAGAGCATGGACAATAGTGTTTGGTTAGGTGTATGTGCTTGGGCTGCATGTGGACCATTGGATTAGATTAAGAGTATATGTCAGATGTAATTGCTGTAATTAGGGCTTAGACAGGTGTGAATCTCACTAGGGCTTAAGAAATTAACTCGGAGAAACTACTGTGTTTGCATCACTTATGTCTTAAAATGATGAAGTAAAACAGCACACATACAGTTACCTGAAATGTAGTAAGTAAATTCAAAGCATCAAAGCCAAACAGGGTTTAAGTCCTAAATCTATTTCTACTTGAATGAATTTAAACCCGTGATTCTTGGCTTCTGAAAGTTTAGTATTTGGAATACCCTATAAATTGCATTATATTTAGAAAGTTGTTAAATCTGGCAGCAGCAATAATTGTTACCTGCTGAATGTGGGTTTTGATATGGTACATACCTCAGAGCTTGAATAAATGTTTCATCAGTGGGTTGTGTTAAATATCCTAAAATTGTGGGATACTTCATACAAAGATATTTGAATTCTAATAAAACAATTTTGCTCTTCAGCTATGTATGTCTTTTTCTTGCTTGCAACTGCCTAGTGAGCTGTAAATACTGCAGTTACCTTTGTTACACAGCGCTTTCCACACACACCAGGCTTTACACATCATCCTTTGCTATTTGATGGTTGCAATATGTCTAGTTGTGGTTGATACTCAAGTAAAACTTACTTCAGGAAGGAATTTTTTCTCTAGCTCTTTTTCCTGGTTTCTGTATGTATGTAAGAACTTCTGAGTCTTCTCACCTGTGTGAGTGTACAGGCTGTTGATATGGCTTCTCTTCCATCAGGCACAGTATTTTGAGGTCCGACAGAATTATTCAGGAGCTCTGGAAATTGTGAACCAGATAATTGCAAACTTCCCAAACTTCATTCCTGCTTTCATAAAGAAAATGAAGCTACAACTTGCCTTGCAAGACTGGGAGCAGACAATTGAAACAGCACATAGGTTGAGTATGAAGTAGCACACCACTAAGTTATTTTCTTGCCATGCTTACATAAGGACACTTTGAAACGAGAGTAGATAGGTTTCCATTCATTGTTAGTGAATCTGAATTAGTTGCATCAGTTTTTTAAAATTAAATTTCATTGTTAATGAATATGAATTAGTTGCATCAGATTTTAAAAATAAATTTCAAGTAAATAAAGTTTTATAAGTATCCAGCCTTGTAATTCTGTGAGGATGCTACATCAATAATGAATCCATTTTGGATGGAAGGGGATCTTTCTTGAGACAGACATTAAATAAGAGCTGTGCTTTCAGTTGAGATCCATGATGTAAAATGACTGTGAAATACAAATTATTCTATTCCTGTTTTATGATAGAATAGATGATTGTGCAAGTGTTTGGTTTGGTTTCTTTACATTCACCTTTTGTTTGGCTTTAGACTATTGCAGAAAGATCCTGTCAATTTAGAAGCCATAAGAATGGAGGCCCTGCATCATCTGTGCAGAGAAGGAAATATATCTGGGGTGAGTCTTTAATAGCAGAATGTTGAGCACAACATAGTGCATGTAGCATCTAGTCCCCACAGAGGCTGTCTTCTTTCTGTATTCTTCTCATATATTATTTGGCTGCTCCTGTGCTGCTCGTCTGCAGGAGATAGAGTCACCTATTCTGATCTGAATGGCTGTTCTAGCTTATTGCTGAGGTGTTTTCTGGATGCCAAGGAAAAGGTAATTTTTAACCTCCATCTTCCCAGAGAGCAGATATCAAGCCAAACAGAAATCTGATCGAGACAGTTAACTGAATCTTGTTGATTTGGCTCATCAAAGTGATCTTTTTTTCTCATAAATTCATAATTATTGTAAGCCCTCCATTATTTAAAATATTTTATTAATTGAAATAAGGGAAATAATGAGGTCTTGTAGGGGTAGATTTTTGGAAGCAGGTCATGATTGTTACACCTGTGTTTTGTTTGCCATTTTCGACAATTATTTTGGGATTTTTCAGCTCTAAGCATTCTATGCTACTTTTCCTTCTACTCCCAAGATCCATTTTCTTGTACAGGGCTATATGCATGTATTTTGTTTGTATGGCACTTACACCATTTTTCAGGAAGTTCTAAAATAGTTGATCTAAATTCTCACCAGAAATTCATTCTATATTTTTTCTCATTATGCAAAAATACAAAATAATTTATGTGGAAAGTTAGCAAAAAGAAATGTTTTCATTGTGTTGTAGGTGTTTTCAAGAAGTTCTAGAAATAAAGTTATTTATGTTGCTTAACATATTTTCAGTTATTGCAAAGAACTCAGTCATTAGCCTCCATACAATCAAATTTAAGTCTTACACACAGTCATGGGAAGGAGCCTTGCTGGACATAGCAGAGTTAACTGAAGATTCTGGAGTAAAATGTCACAGGAGATACACAATGAGCCATGTCTAGAGAAAACATTCAAGGCCTATTAGATTGACACATTTCAACTGCCTGCATCTAAAACCATATTAAAAAAACTCTATCTACCTTATTATTTTATGCCCAGAAAATCCCCTTAGGTGTTTTGAGAAACTAATGTTAAAAGCACTTGGAAGTGCTTTGCTTTTGAGCATGAATGTCTTATGTCAGACTTAGCTCAAGCCTTCCACCTTTTTTGAGCATGGATAAAGGACACGTGGACTGCTTTACTGTCACTTTACTATTCCAAAGTATTGTCTTAGGAATTCTCAAGTCTAACTCCTCACCCTGAAAATCTCTGAATTTACATTTCAAGACACTAGTGCATAGTAAAAATACGAGTAGTTTATAGTGAAAACTCTTTGATTGTCCTAATTTGTTAATTCTTTCTATTATTTCTTATATCATTCCTCTTTCTCCAAGGCTTCAGCAAGACTGGAAGACCTGATTAAAGCACTGGATAGATTAGAACCACGTAACTCTGAGCTATTCTGTAAAATGGCTTTAGCTTTCAGTAGAACAGTGAGTATGCTTTTTTTTTTTTTCCTCTAAGAAGCATATAGCTATCTATATATCCTGGTTTTGTTCTATTTTTCGGTAGGCAGATGTTAAATGTCTCCTAAAAACTAGAAAGTTGTGGACAGTTGAAATAGATTAACTCATGTAGCCTTGCTAACCACATATTTCAAGTCTTATATTCAGCATGAATTACAATGTTTAAACCATCTCATTCCCAAAGATGGTTTTACTGCTTGCTTTCAAGTGAGAAACAGTGAAAATACACTCAAATGTTTACCCACCATCTTTGTACTGTACAAAACTGACAAGGTTAATCACATAACCTTGAAAGTGAGGGTTTCTTTAATCACTGTATTTATCAAAAATTGCTCTAAGGAAGCACTCAAAGCAACTATTCCTTATTGTAGGATATTGTATATTTATGTTTGAATGCATCCCATATTAATGTCACAGTTCTTATAGAATTCTTACATGAAATGTTGTTGTGTCTACTGATCTGGCTTTATTCAGTGTGTTTGTCTAATTGAATCCAAAAACTGAGAAAAGCCTAGGGCTTAAATGTTGTTCTTCCCATTAGTGTGGCCGGAACGAGCTCATCCTTCAGCATACACAAACCTTAATACAGAGAGCATTTGATTTGGCATCTGACAACGCAGATTTTGCTACTGAACTTGGCTACCAAATGATTTTACAAGGGAAAGTTAAAGAAGCTCTAAAATGGTACAAGACTGCTATGACACTTGATGAAACAAGTGTTTCTGCACTAACTGGTAAGGTCTTACACTTCCTTTAGATTTTCACTAGACAATTTTTTGATTAAATTTTCCTATTACTGAAAATCTAGAGCTATTAGAACAGGAGCACTGGATTGTATTTTAAGATTCATTGTGTGCTTTCTTCCTTGTGGCAACAGTGTCTCCTTACTGAATATGTCTTTTGGTCTTACTTATTGAAAAATTAATCTTCTCTGTTCTAAATTAGAGCTCTCAAAGTAATTTGAGGAACATTTTGCTGTTTTTTACTTACTTCATTATTTAATTTCTGTAGTGCTGAAGAACTAGAGAACTCTTGGGCACTACAAAAATAATAAAATAAAGGCCATGATAGAACAAACTGTCCATGTCCTCATTTTGTCCAAATTAGATTAAAAACCATAATCCAGTCAAAACACCATATTTTGGATGTATGTGTCACATCCAAAAAAACCCAACTTTGATAAGTCCCATATGTGTCAAGGGAATGGAGTGTAAATCTGTCATATTTGCCTGACAGATTTTTCCCTTATTTTGTACTTTTTCTGAATTTAGAAGCCAGACTTTGTGGTGCTTCTGCTTAGTCTAGCATCTATTGAAAATTTACCCTTTTAAACTTCTTTATAGCATATTAATGTATCAATCATGTATCATCTACCCTGGGTTTTTCTGAGTATGTAATTACCACTGAGTATTGCATTACTGTAAGTCTTGATCCATCTTTTCTTTTCCTTTCACTGCTTTATGAAGAGGTTGAGGAGAGGAAAGGTTAGTTCTGGAAAAGAAAGCATGCACTTGACTAGGAAGATGAATTGGCAATAAAGTCTTTCCATGTGTTACAGGAATTATCCATTGTCAGCTAATAGAAGGGCAATTAGAAGATGCGGAGCAGCAGCTGGAGTTTCTTAATGAAATTCAACAATCCATTGGGAAATCTGGGGTAGGAGGCATCATTCTTTACTGAAATACTTTGATTACAATCTGAACTGTGGCCTTCTAACTATTACATATTCTATATTTCAGTCACTTGAGTAGAGCATTCTTAATGGAGTACTGTTAAGTCTCAGTTTTCTTTCTAAGTTAATGTGTTGCTTAACTTTGCAACCAGGCTGTTTGCTGGCAGAGAAAAAGCATCATCACTTTCTAGCTGTGCTTTTTCTCTGAAGATAAGTTTGAAATGTCAAGAAGTGGCAAATATTAATTATTTTCAGGATTTTGTGATCAGACAAATGTAAAGGTTCTTGCACAAATTAAAGATATGAATTGGTAGTATAATCAAGTGTCTGTTACAACATATACTATATGCCTTAAAGTATCCCTAAATATAAAGAAGAAGTGGCTAACATTAGTAAATATATAGTATTGTGAGTAACAGATGAGTGCATCTAGAATATGCAGAATGTTTGTGGTTTTGTGTTGGTTTTTTTTTTCTTTTCTGTAGGAATTGTCTTTCCTGGGTGCTGTCCTAGCTATGAAAAAACATAAGAGGCAAGAAGAAGTTTTTGCTTTATTGAATGATGTTCTGGATACTCACTTTTCATCTTTGCATGGATTTCCTCTTGGTGTGGAATATTTTGAGAAACTAAACCCTGATTTCTTGCTAGAAATTATTAGAGAATATCTTAATTTTTGTCCAGCACAGGTAAGTACCTGTAGATCACATCTATCTGAGAATGAGAATTTTTCATTTTGAGAACGGTTAATCATGAAACAAAAAAATAGCAAATTTTCCCTCTTAAAATACAACTTTATTTAAGGTAAGAGTATGTTTTGGGATATTACACCACTGTTAGTCAAAGTAATGATAAAAATATGTATTTTGTGATATGAGCAAACTGTCAGTAATGACTGACACCTGAAGAAACTTGGGATATTTATTCAATGCACTCTTGCATGTGTAGTTGCAGTGTCTTGGTATCTCTGTGGAAACTAACAGTGAACAGAACTATGTCATTATGAAACTAGGATGTTCACTCTGACCATCCTACTCATGAAATATTTTTCTTGGCTTAGGATATCTTTTCAATATACATAAATTCTTTATTTTGTGTGTTGGTAAAAATCAGTGGAATTCTGCCTTTTTATATTATTGTTCATTCAAGTGAAAAATCTCACTCATTTATGTGTCTTCATTTTCTGTGACTGAATTTGTGTGCTCTAGTTTAGTCAACAAAGGCATGCAGAACTTAACGAATGAGGACCTGACATCTTTAAAGCAGAAGAAGCACATTAAAGTTTCTTTAAATAGTGTTTTCCTTAAATAGATTATTCTTCTGAAATAGCTGGGAGCTAACTTTTGTTATCCTGTCATTATTTCTAGCTTGCTTATAGAACCTTTCCATAAATATGCTTCTGTAGAATTTTGAAATCTTAGCGGGAAAACAAGTAGCTTTCCACTGTCATGAACTGCCTCACCTTCTGTAAGAAAATGACAATGCTTGAAAGCCTAAAACATCAATAGCAGTGACATTTTCATGTCACAGATGAGGTTCTATGAGGTTGTGCTCTTTCTAAACATTTCCCTGGGATACGTTCCAGAAATATTGAATGGCAATGGTGGTTTTTAATTTGGAATTTAAAACGGCTTCTCTGAATTGTTGTCCATAGAAAGATTTTTGGAAGAAAAGATGGGCCTTTGGTGAAGTATCCTTTATCTCCTTATTGCACAAAGGACTGCATGATGTTTGAAAGTGAGGAGTTAGCTAGATGATGGAGGCTTCCATTTTGGTTTTAGGTCCTGTGGAAATACTGTTTGTGAACAGAATGATGTTTAGGTTGCCTTTTCCTTTTTTAATGCATAAAAAAGGAACTAGCAGTTAGCAACTAGCTACAGTAATAGAGGAAAATGAATAATGTTTCTGGTAAAGTGCAACTAAAATGTAGTATATTGCATTAGCAGTTTTCATGAAGGTAGCTATTTTTCAGCTGCTGTTTTCAGTTTGTTGCTAGCAGTATAGTTATCTTCTGTGTTGTGAGATGAGGGTAGGCATGACAGGACCAGAACGTTTTCTTCCCAACCTTCTCATCATTCATTCCAGCTTCAGCTTGCTTGAAATTTAATTCATGGTACTGCTGTGTTGGATGTGCTGCCCTTGTAATTCAGAGTGTGTAACGAAATGTTTATGGCCTGACTCTTCTGCATATATCAGGTCTGAAGTGTTTTACTGTCCTTGAAGTTTGAGACTGTCTTGTGTTTTTGCTGATATCAAGAACTTGCCCCCTTAAATTTTAAATTTCAAACTTTTTTTAATATTTCTTCACAACAACTGCTTTGACTGAAGGAAATAACTGGGCTTTGCTACTGCTAGTTTGAGTTTAAAGCGAAGCTCATACTTAAAATGAAATCTAAATCTAAAACCCGTTGACTCGAATGCTGGGTTTTGCTAGTTTGTTTGGCGTCTTTTTGTATTACTTACTTGTTTTTTTGCTCCTAGCCTGTAAGTCCTGGACAATCTCCTTCACCACTTCTCAAGCACTGTGCTTCAGTTCTTGAAACTGTTGTAAAAACTGTGCCTGGTCTTCAACAAGCTGTCTTTTTAATTGCAAAAGTGAAGTACTTGTCAGGTAATAGTTATATGAAGGGATAGTTAACTGACTCCTTAGTTTACTGAATATTAAAAATTAATTTCACACTTGTAAATAATAGTGAATATTTTTCTTTCACTGCAGAGCACTATGTTACAGCTAAGTGAAGAACATTTGCTCTTCACTTTTTGACTTTTATATGAGAGTATCTTAATTGTGCAGACATATAAATATAATATCTTTTATCTATTGTTTCCCAAAAAGTTAATTTGATTTAGAGATGGAACAATGGGAAAACACCATGCATTTGACATGCCTTAGATTTCATGTCATAACCTTTGTATATGAGTTTATTCACTAGATGCTGACATTTATTTTTTAAAAAAAATTTTCAAAGAAAAATGTTGTGTATATAACCTCTATTTCATATCAACTGCTTTTTCACTTTCCCTTCCTTTTCCTACTCCTTAGGGGATATTGAAGCAGCCCATAGAAATCTACATTGCTGTCTGGAAAGGAACCCTTCTTATGCAGATGCACACTTATTGATGGCCCAAGTGTACTTGGCTCAAAACAATACCAAGCTATGTTCTCAGTCCTTGGAACTTTGTCTAAGCTATAATTTTGAGGTGAGTTGAACCAAAGAATGAAATAATTTTATTCAGTCAGTCATCTGAAGTTGTATGTTTTTGTATATAATGATTTTCAACTGAACTTTTTATAACTCTTCCAGTACAAATTTAATATCTAAATGCTTATATGAATGTGGTATCTGCAAATTTATCAAAGAAATGACCATAAAGACAAAACTAACTCCTCACAAGTAACACTTCATGGGTCTTATACACTGCAATATAGGATTTTTGATTTGTTGACACCAGTGGAACTTTGTGTAGGATTAGCAGAGAGTTGACACAGTACACACACACCACTCATTAGGTTGCAGTTGTGCCTGAATGTCTTGAGACCACGTAGCTGAAAACTGCCATTTCTTTGCAAGCATGTCCCATCTTGCTTTCTTCCTCCAAATGATACAAGAAAGCTGAAGAATAATATCTAATTAGCTACCCTAATTGAAGTTCTTGCCATTTCACAGAGCTATATTTCCCTTACAGACTTTTTGTTTCGTGTGAAGTATGTTTTGGAAAGGTGAAGAATGGCATGCAGGGCTGGTGGCAAGTAATGATTGCACACTTCTTTAATTAATAGCCTGGTGAAGTGTGCACGGAGCAGTGTAGGAGATACTCAGAATACCTTAAAATTCAGTCTAGTTTAAAATAAAGTAGCAATTAATGTTGTTCTATCCCAAAGTCTCATCCAGTGTAATACTTTTTATTTGTAATTAAAGACTTACTAAATTACTAGTTTGCGTACTCTTGACAATTCTTATATTTTCATAAGTAAATTCCTGAAATTGAATTTCTGTATATTTGAAGGAAAAAATAAACCAAAGTCAATAATAAAAAAATCTTGCAAGGGATTTGAATACTTTACATCAAGTAAAATTTGGAAACTCTTTATATTGTATTATTTTTAGGTGAGAGAACATCCTGTATATCACTTAATTAAGGCCCAAATCCAAAAGAAGGTGGGAGAAATATCAGAAGCTATTAAAACCTTACAGATGGCAAGGAATTTACCTGGAATGAGAAAACCTACAGCTTCCTCAAAAATGAAAGGGAAAAGTATTGAAATAGATG
>VWYI01009575.1:6645-17890 GCA_013399455.1 Anthoscopus minutus
TTACTATTTTAGGCGGCCAAAGGTCTCTGGAAAAATAGGGAAACAGAGCCTCTCCTGGGAGAAAAAGAGCAGAGTTTCTGGAGTGATGTATAACTCCAGTCTTAGCAGCGGTGAGATACGGATCGTGTACCCACAAGAAATCACCCACCCAGAAAATACTGAAAAGAAAGAGGGAAGGAACATTTCCTAAGAGGCTAAGGGGAATTGTGTGAAGATTGTTCAGTGTAAAATACCATCAATTGCTACTGGAATGGAGCAAAAGACCAGTAATAAAGATTACAAGATTCGAAAGTACAGAGGGAAAAGGGAGTTCACCTATTCTCATTAAGTATCTCTTCCTGGTATTTTTAAAGTGTTTTTAAGTTTTCTTCTGTTTAGGAATTAACTTATTAAGAAATCCTTGCTTGAGTGATAGCACTGATAAGAATGCTTATGGAATCAAATCCAGACAGTGCCACCTGAAAACTCAGCTCAGCCAAGGCTCTCATTATATACCTCTTTGAGGACTCAAAGACTCAGCTTTTGGCTTACTATGGTGGCAATTTACTAACTGAAAAATTACTTTCCCCTAGTCAGAAGCTGGAAAAAAAGAACACATTAAAATGTATTTACCCTATAAAGAGGCAGTTTACATCATATTTGTTCTGTTTGCCAAACATGGAAAGATAAGGCTATATAAAAGACAGTTAAGTCTTCTAAAAATTAACCTTAATCAAGGTGTAATTAGTTAAAATATCTTAATCTAAGAGTAATCTTTCAGTAGGCACTATAACCCTTCAGATCATTTTTATCCAATATGGTCTCTTATTCTGAAAGTTTTTATAGCTGTGAGAGTCTTAGCTGCCCACTTGCACTTATTTCTTCTGATGAAGCCAAACAGACAGCTGCTGCTTCTGAGAAACTTCTATAGCCATGCTGGCAGCTGGAGAGATGCTGTGTAGCTGGGCTTGGATAGTTCTTCATCTGATGTTAACAGCAGACTTCCTTTAAATATTCCTCTCCAATAGCTGTGGGAGAGTCAGGCATCAGCAAGACCTTTCCTCTTCCCGCTTTCTGAGCAGTAATAGATTTCTCCAGCCTTCTGGATTATAAAGAACTATGCTGGATTATAGTTTTGTTAGCAAGGAGGAGTATCTATCTCTCCTAGACAGATTTTCTACCCTGTTTTTTGGAGTTACAGGATATTAAGCTTCAAGAAGATCCTTCCTTTCCAACTCCCAGGCATTTGTATTTCCTCTGATCTTTTTCTTTGACAGTCAGTGACCCCAGACTATTCCTATTTTTTATTATTATTATTATTATTATTATTATTACTATTACTATTGCTATTGCTATTGCTATTAGTTACTGTTACTGTTACTATTACTATTACTATTAAAGAAAATAATTTAAAAGTCTCTTCTACTTATTGGACTACATTCTGTTTCTTTAAAGAAACCATATACTTCACCACTGCCTCCCTCGATTTCCTGATTTTTGGACAACTGGTCCAGAAATGGTCTCCATCAGTAAGTGGTCCCACTCCTTTGCTTACTGTACTGGGTTTAGCCAATAAATGCAAATAGTCAGCCAGAGACTGACACACAGCCCTTGTAGAGCAGCACCTTGCTTCAGCCTCACTCCTTAATTGCACTGAGGTTAATGGTGTTTTATACTAGAGTACAGTTTAAGTAGGACTGGGTTTAATTTACAGTGTAAAACTCTTTCCTGTTGCTACAATATGTGGAAAAATCTCATGCTGTCCTCTCATTGCCCAAAGAAGCAAAAGCAACTTGCTTTGCTCATTCAGTTACTCAGGCAATGGAGGTGCAGGTAGCATTCTGATAATTCCAAAGTAACTCTTCATGAATACCAGGAGACTATAATTTTAATTACAGAGTTAGTGAATAGACAAACAACAAGACAGAAATAGTGTCAAAAGTTATTGTTAAAAAACTGAGTCTTCAGAGCCATGCCAGGCCACAGCTCATAGGTGTCACATTGAAGTTAAAGTTGTACCAATACACCAAATCTCTCTCTCTTATGTAAAATGTCTGAGTTGGGCCTGTCCCTCTTCTGGGCATGTTGCAATATATATCTGTTCATTAATGTTTCATTGAAGAGCAATGGGAAAATTCTTCCTGAAGTGATGCAGGACAACAACAAATCTTTTGTAACTGAAAGATATTTTCATATCAGAGGACTTGATATTCTTATTTTTAGCTGTATGTTAGATACCTAGAAAATTTTCTAGGCAATCTTTCCACCTTAATTACCATTTAAATTTAAAGGAATATAAATTCTGCAAATCTTGACAGGCAAGCTGTTCTTTCTGCATCTCAGTTTTCTCCTCAAAGATACTCCCAATTGATTCAAGACCTTTTCAACAGCAAGTCTCTAAGTAAAGAAAAGACAAATGGGGACATACAGACTGTGTTTTTGGTGAGAGAGGATGAAAGACTTACCATTCCTTGCATGCTAAGATAGAAAAACCTGTCTGTTGGTGGAATTTGTTCCATCTCTGTGAAGGAGCACAGACTGATGACCACTTGCGCAACAAGCAATCCAGCTGCGTAGACAAAGAAAGGTGAAATTCAAGCCTGATCAAAGTGTTTCATCAAGACATCCCTGCACAGCTTTATAACCAGTTTGGTTGAACTGACCGGGCAGATCTGCAGTGTATGTTTGAAGATGAAGCTCGTGGAAGGTGTTTGGCCCCAGTTGCCTTCAATGGGCTTTGGACTAGGACCTTTTTGTTCAAAGGCACTTCCCCAAGGTTTGTCAGTGACATCAGGAGCTGCCTAACCACGGCTGTGGGCAGACAAAATGTGCTTTGCCTAGCACCCAGCCATTATGCATCTGCCAGTGCTGCTGCAAGGACCACATAAGCCCAAGCTGAGCCCTGAGTGCAGGATCTTCCCTTTTCTCTGCTAATCCCTGTTCCTGGTGCATGGGTTTCACAAAGAAAAAAATAGCAAAGCAGTTAAAAGTGATTTTCACATCCTCCTCCTCCTCCTGGTGGGGACTTAAACTTGCATCCCTCCTTAGTGCTCCCATTCCCAGCTCCTGAGCAGCAGGAGCTCCTTTTCTTCTACAGGAGCAGATACTTATCAAATCTGGGAAGACAAGGACGGGTCTTATTATATAAATCCATTGTTTGTGTGATCAATCAAGCACTCTTCTCTCTGTGTGTGGTTGTGTTAATAACTGTGTTCTGGTAGACACATGGCAGCAGCTCCTGTCGACAGAGTAGCTATAGAAACTGCTAGTGTTGCTTCTCTGGTCTCAGCTCACAGGGTTTTGGTAAAAATGTAGCTCACAGTACCTTCCTTCTACATCTTGGAAACAAAGACATCTGACTGTGTCATATAAGCCGCTCTTTCTGACCTAAAATCTCTAAATTTAGAGATGAAAACCGCTCTTTTGTTTTGATATTTTTTATGAGTTGACATTATCTTCTCTCTTCAAAGAAGCCTGTGGTGTACTTGAAGAAACTCTGATGTTCACCCTTAATTATATGTGAGTTTGCAGTTAAACACTACATGGTCAATATTTTCCATAATATACTAAGATTAAATAAGAAAAATTAAGTGTGCAGTTTTACTTAAGAATATAATTGTGTTATAGTTAAATCTATCATTTGTAATACACAATGATGGAACTTAAACCTTGAGAAGACTTTATGAGCCTAACAAAAACCCCATATTTTTTGCGAAGTTGGTAGCAGGTGAAAGTTTATCATTGCTGTCTGTTCTTTTACCTCCTCAGTGTGTGAAGGCAGGTGTTTAAGATAAGTCATCAGACAATCCATAACAAAACAAGCTGGCTACAGGGAAAAAATTGTTCAGAGATGTTATGGGATGTTCAGAATATTCACCTGAATGTATTGCTTTGGGTCATAAAATAGAAACAACATTTTTGATAGAACAATCATCTAACAACCTGAATTACCATCTCTCTAAGCCAAACCTGAGAGAATATTGCTGCCTGTATTTCCTCAGGGCAAAGCTAGGACACAGCACAGAACTATTTTGAATTACAGGCATTGCAATGGCTTTTTTCCTCNACACTAAAAAGTCCAAGTTGGGAAGCCTGTGTCACCAGAGAGATGTCAATAAAGATGAAGAAAAGAGTGAAGAAGGTCTAAAAGAAGAAGACAAGACTCTCCTTTTCAAAAGCAGTAGCATATATTGGCAAGAGATCTTGAGGGAGGAGTTCTAGTGGGAATCCAAAGAGGTGACTGTTTTCTACTACCACCATCTTTTAACATCTTCAGGTGGAGTAGGATGGGAGCTGGTGTTGCCCGGTCACTGACTTACCACGTGGCTTACCAGGTGTAGCCACGGACAGTACTTCCACCAGGTCCTGTTGCTGGCACTGGAGGGATCATCAAGCCACCCAAGGTACTTGGGAGGGCTCACTCCCAAACTGTGGACTGCCTGTAACATGGAAACAGGAATTTTTACCAGTGAATGTAAATGCATGTTGATTTTCTTCGCTGTATAGAGGTGTACATAGTTAGGCAGCTGTAATTTTTTCCTTCTTCGGGAGCAGACTTTTCCTTCATTTTTCTTGAAGAGAAGTTGGACTCTTACTGTGCTACTAGCTTTTGCTCCCCTTTGCCTCCCATTGCCTGCAACAGAAAACCATTTCTCCCAAACAACAGATACACATGAAACTGAACCTTCACAGTCTAGCTGTCTGACACTCCGAACTCAGAAACTGACGTTGTGGAGCTGGTACCAAACAACCACAGCACAATGACATCTGTTCCAGAGCAAAGTTTAGTCTTTCAGTTACACTGCATTGCTTTGTTTCTGCGCAGACACTGCACCTGAAATACCATCTGCTCCTGGTCCCTCCCCTTCCTGGAGACTGCTTCCTGGGGCACTATGGATGGCATTTTTCGGATATTCTGTCCCAGTCTCTGCCTGCATAAGCACTTTTTAGGTGTCTCCAGCTGCCAAGCGGCAGTGTGCATACATCAGCACTGTGTCACCCCTGCCTTACTATCAGTATCGGGCAACAGTTCTCTTTCTGGAGGTGCTGTACAGCTGTAATAAAAAATGCTGCTTCTGAAAACAGTCCCTAAATGCTCTCAGAGAGGACTTTGTCTCCCTCCAGTGATTATTGAGTACCTACAGGGAATGGTCTCCTAATTTTTTTAAAGATGGTTTAAGTGATCCCTTTCAGATTAGAAAAACATACTGAATCTGAGATCATCTTGGCTGACTTTGTGCCTTGTGGGAAGTAGCTTTTCAAGTCACCCTACACTGACCTCACTCATGTGCCAAAATACACCTAACAAGGTTAAGTGCTTTGCTTCCCTTGTGCTTGTGACGTCTTCCGTCCATTAAAGATTTGTGCCCATTCTTGATAAATACAAATTCTTCCCTCACAGAAGATCCTTCAATATTCTACTGCTGGTAAAGCTACCTTTGTTACATAGACAAGACTTCTTGTTGTTGTTGTTGTTGTTGTTGCTGTTTTTTAATATACACTTAGGTACCTGTCTTAGGCTTTTGTTTTCTCCGGCATTCAAGGAGCTTTTATATGTGGTCTCCAATTTTTTGGCTTCTGTTTTTAAAATAGGATTTGAGAACGTGTGAACATGAGGGAACAACTTCGTGAGGGAATGTCCTGAAGTGACATACTGTTCCTGAGTTGTACAAAAATGTAAAATCATCTTCCTGCACATCACCTTTGAAAATGAGTGGTTATGGGTTTCATTTTTCTGATAGCCTCAAGATAAGAATTACTGTAGATGCTCAGCAAGGTTATTGCTTTTCAAAAGAAGCTCCACTCTGCAGGTGGCTGCAGTCATTGACCCATGATGCATGACTTCACTTTTGACTTGCATGTGCTAGAAAATGCTTTGACTGACACAAGTCAAAGCTAGAATACAATCTGTGGCTTCCATATAACTAGCGTTATTTCTCTCTTGCCCAAAAAATCTGAAGTTGCCAGTTGTAGGGTGTATTGCTTAGTTTCAAATAGTTAATAAAATATTGGAGAGGACATAGCCATCAACTAAGCAATAAGACTCCTGTCAGGAAAACACTTCATTTGCAAATTTTTCCACTGACATCAATTTTTGAGGTCTACTGTTTGACCAGTTCCTAAGTCATTACAGAATGTGTTGTATGGATAGCCTGATAGTCTTCAGTCAGACTGTCAGGCACTGCTGAGTCAAACTATGCAGAACTACACAGTAACTCTTATCAGTCAACCCAGGTGTCTTATAAAAAAACCCATATTTTTTGAGTAAACTAATTTTCAAAAAACCTGTTACTTGGCACTTGTTGTGCTGCCAATCCTGTTAGGTTCTTCCTAATTAATTGTATACCAGTTCATCACTGCTGTGTCAGATTAATCATTAATTATTTATATTTTTCCTGTCTAACTTGATGTCATAACAAAAAGTAGGAGTTTTCATAAAGACAGAAACTTTATCATGAGTGATTCAGGACTATTCTTGGTACTTTTGTTGGATAGAAAAAGGGTGGTTACTGGCACTAATGCACATCTTTATAAAATGTAAAGTAATTGTCATCCGCAAACCCTCAAGACCTTGCTGGCAAATGGTCCTGGTAGCATCAATAATGTACCCAATATAATTTTTAAAATTATCACCAGAAAAGCACTGAGTTTTGTAATATCTGCTCTCCTTCTATTTGCAGCCAGTGTCATCTTCATTCTGAGACTGAAAAGATCCCAAAAATCTATGTGTAAATTCAAATATTTTTCCCAATTTTTGGGCACACAGAGTATGGCACTGTCCTAGGAAATTATTGATTTCAAAATTTATCAGGAGTGAGACTTACTGTTGTGTGTTTGTTGACACAGTAGATGATAAATATGATCCCAAAAGCAGAGCAGAAAACATGAGTGTATACGTAATTAGTTGGTATGGGTGAAAGTGAGGAGGGAGACAGTGAGCAGCTCACCAAAGAAACCCAGTACTTAATGTAAGAGGACAGAAGGATGATCAAAGGACAGATGCTCATCATCTGTTTGAGGCACAAAAGCTGTGTAACCACTGCCATCCAGATGAGCTGTGGGCAGCAGGAAAGAAATCCCATGCTGAATGTTAAACATGTGATATATTTACCTAGCAGTAGAAAATGTGAGAATCAGGGTTTGGACAAGTCAGCAGGGAGGGCTGCTGCTGTTGCTATTGTATGGCTACAGTATGGTGGGAAGTACTGAGAAGCTGCTTTTGTCACCAGCACAATAAACTAAGGGAAGAAAAGTTTTATGGGGAAATTTCAACAGTTTTGATCTGAAAACCCAATCAGTAGTGTCATGAAAAGAATGGACAGTGCAAATGTACGCTGGAGGGAAACAAGTGTTGTCATACACTGCATCCCTATTTTGGCAGCACAGTGGAGGGGGTTTGCAAACAAACCAAGATCTTACAGGGGGTTGCTTGTCACAAACAGAGTGGTAACGGTGAGGTATTAGGGAAGGTGTGTGATGCACACTTGGCTGAATAATTTATTTCTGTTGCTGGAGGGAACCAATGTCCACAGCTCAACCTGTGGATTCTCTGAATCACCCCTCCTTGTAATCACCATCATTGCCAAAATCTTCAGAAATGTCAGGAATAAACCAGGCCTGCCATTCTGTCCTCCAAATCACACATACAGGCTCATCATGTAACAATGCTGAATTCCATGAGTGAAGGGATGAACACTGTCCTTTTCCAAGAATGAAAAACTCCTGTGGCCAAGAATGAAACTATTCATAGTAGAAATTAAGGACTCAAGAATGCCTGAACTGATCCATCCTTCATGCTAGTCTCATTTTAGAACAGTGAGGTCAGGCCATAAAGACAATATGTGTTGCGGGAAATGTGTATGATGGGAAATATGCCTATCTGTACAAAGGGTAAGTTTTCTTAATTTTTCCTTTTTACTAAATAGGTAACAAAACTACCTGTTTAACTCAGAACTGTCTTCCATTAGTGATTTCTATTCTGCAGTACTCTAATTACTTCTTCAGGGGCAATTGCTAATAATATCATAACTGTTTTACTATCTGCTCTTTCACATTTGAGAGCACAGAATGCAAGTAGACTCACATTTTTCTCACTGTTGTTTTTTAATCATATGCTTTTCATCTAGTTTTAAAAGGTGATTTGTTTTCAGGGGCGAGTAAGAGAGACAAGTAGCCACTTCTAGGAAATTAGAAGGATTTTTTGTCGTAAAAAGTTTTGAATGAAAAAACTTTTTTTTCTAAAAGACAGATGCTTGTTTATGTTAATGGTTTGTGGAAATTGGTAGATATTATTTTATCCAATAGCAGCCAAAAAAGTAACATTTCCTGAAATATAATATTCAGTTACACTACAAAGAGCAAATACCTGCTGCTTTCTGGCCTATCAAATATTTGTCAATATAAACTGGATCAAGGATCAAGGAGTAGAAAAAATAGCAAAAATGTACTTGTGTTTAAAATTGTTCCTTCCTCCATCTAAGCTAATTCCATCAACAAAAGTATTCGTGTCTTCACTTCTGAAATAAGGTGTTCTGAGTCTGTCTGACAGATTCTCACTCGCTCATTGAGATAAACACAGAGATGCTACTTTCATCTGCCTCACAAAATCACAAAATACATTAACTGAATTTTTGAGTGTGTGCTTGATAATTTTTTTAATCTCATAAATGTTTGCAAAATGCATGTATTAACATTGAAATCATTACAGTTGTGGTCTGTCTGTGCTTCTCAATTCTAGTCCTAGTCCAACTCTAGTGTTGTGGATTGTATTACTGGGAATGAAACTCCTCTTTGCTTTTGGGAAATTGACCTGTAACTGCCTATGCCCCAGGCCAAGAGCCTTCACTGCATTAAGAAGTGATCTTGTAAGATCAACTCTAAGTCAGAAAGTGAAGCTTTCAGGGTGACAATATGCCATTGGAGTTGTAGCATTACATCAGTATAGGACAGCAAACCTGAATACATTTAGGTTCTACATTTTTTTAGAAATACATATTTTTAAAACCACATAAACTCAGAATTGTTCAATATTTTAAAAGATATATAGTCCAAAGCATGTGTAATGAAGTGAATGGAAAGAAAATGAAGTATAAATTAAATTCTGATATATTCATATTTATACTCCTGTAATATATCAATTTATTTGATAAGAGACTAATGGGTTACAAAAACAACAGTGGTGCTGTTACATGCTGCAGTGATTCTGGCTGAGAAAGCATATGTCTACATCAGAGTCTAGAGTTTGTTTGAAAAAGAAATTATAAACATATGGAAAACCTGGGGATCCTAAAAACTAGATCTCAGAATGAAGGGAGGAGAGGCAGCTCCTGCCTTAATAATGCCTTTTGATACCTAACACCTAATATTTATTTCTATTGCTCTGGACACAGCAGAGAAAAAACGTGCATGCTACTTCTACGCATTTCGATCTTGTTCTTTCAAAAGTGTCCAACAGAGAGCAGTTTTTGAGTTCCATTTTATTAATTGTCTCTTTTCACTTTGCGAAAATTAGGTGACAAGCATTTAGGTAGAGTTGAGAAGAAGGAACTGAGCATCTAACCATTTTATTTAACAACTGTCAAACATAAAGTCACAGAGGAGGACTGTTGTATGCATCTCTGTGAACACGCAAAATCTTGGTCTAGAAAACAATCTTAATTACAACAATCCTTAGGCAAGTGAAAGATTATTTTATTTGAAAGTAATTAGAGTTTTATTGTCATTGTAGTTGCCTTTTGAATGTTGGTTGCTGGACACTAGATAAAATGTTTTTCATGTTGATAGGTTCATCTGAAAATTCATTCAAAACAAAAGAAAGCCCCACAATATTTAAGGAAGGAATCCTATTTATTTCACATGTTTGGGATGAGCAATCACAAGCAAAGCAAAAGGGCAGTGTGAGAAGCAGGGATGCCAGCAAAAATAATTCTTCATCATAAGAGGAAGATTAATCTAATCATTCAAAAATTATTCTTCATCACAGCCCCAGTGAAAATAGCTTTGAATTGAGTCAGCTGATACTTTAAATAGCAGTTTTCTACCAATCCCCCACAATTTTTGTTTTTCTCTCAGTAGCAGCAAAACTCCTGTCACTGGGAAGAATCTGTTAGGCACAAGAAAGCTAATGTTCGTTAATAAACATGCATTTCCCTTCAAGGGTTAATTCTCCTCGTGCTTTCTGATGTAAGAGTTGGTGAGCAGTGACTAAAGGGAGGCTGGTGGGAACTCTTCACTCAAGCTGTGCTTCCCAAAGGAAGCTTTCCCTTATACAGAGATGCAAACCAACTAACCTCATCTCTTTCTCTGGACGCCAGCAGAATCTCCCTGGGGCTGTGTAGGTCAGAGTAGGGAGGACCAGAAAGCATCTGCCACAGCTGACAGAACCACTGCATGCCCCTAAAAAGAACAAAATAATAAAATTATTGAAATGAAGTTTTAATATACAAATAGATAAATAAATTTTTTTAAAAAATTTAAAAACCCAAACCAACAAACACAATTAAATCCATGGAACATATATATTACAATAAATAGATAAATAAATAAATAAATAGAAAGGAAAACAAATAAACAAACTAAAAACCACAACCACTCTTTTCCATGCTGCAGGTGTTTTCAGGACTCATCTTTTCTGTGCCACGTCTCTTTCAGATAGTCCTCCTATCCCCATACCCATTCTCAGTATGATCCGTAGTAACATTCCCAGAAAACCCAGAGATTGACAACAGAAATTTGGGTTTTATCCAAACTTTCTCCCCAATTCCCTTGCATTCTCCCCATATATTTTCCAAATTTTCACCTTTTTGCTCTATTTTTTGCTTTGGGCCCTGGCTGATCCAGAGGCACCCTCCACAGACACATCGCCACATTTCCCAGTGATTTTCCGAAGTTTCTAGTATCTCTTAAGAAGAAGAAAGTCAACTTTATTTTCAGACTTATGCTGATTTTTTATTTTATTTTCCTTTCAAGGCACGGACACGGGTGGTGGCGAGGCTGAACTTGCTCTCTCTCCCTCGTCGCTGCCGCGTGCCTTATCGTTCCAACCACTGTTTTTCCTGCCTGTTCTAATGTTGCCGCGTTTCTTGCCTCCCACCCCAGGAGGTAGCGGTGACGGTGCTGCGGGATGCCCGGGGATCAGGAGGCGGGATGCTTCGGGATCGCCGGGAATCGGGAGGCGGGATGCGGGATGCGCTCGTGCCGGGGGAGGCACTCCCGCGTGGTGCCGCCAGGGGGCGGCAGCGCCGCAGCTCACCCGCCGATCCTCGCT
>VWYI01009578.1:0-32378 GCA_013399455.1 Anthoscopus minutus
AACTGTCTCAAAAACCGGGACACTTCTCTAGAGTTTTACTGTGGAGGACAAACTTGAAATAACACCAGGTTTAACGAGCTGACCTGTAACTGCTACAATTTTAACATTTGAGGAGCCTGCTGGAAAGATTTGAGCCCTGCAACCACTGTCTCAAACCAGGCCAGGGATGCTCTCTGCACCTTTCTCTGAGCAGCACTAGTATTTTTTCATGGCTCAACCCACACTACCCCTTTGCCCTAAGAAGCAAAAGCAGCCAACCTGACTAAGTGCCACCCCTCTCAGACATCAGGTTCTGTTTGTAAGCCACATCTGGCACTGCAGACTAAGGGTGTCATGTTCCCCAGTAATAACTATGATATCAATACTTGCAGTATGGGTAACATGGACTGGGGCAGAACTCAGCTCCTCCTCTTCACCATAGCTCAGTGTCAAGGAGCTATTACAATGAGAATGGCAACACAAGAGAATATGAAAGCAACTATTAGTACATTCGCCTAGACAGACAGAGAATTTTAGTGAGAAAAACAAGTGGATCAGAAATTAAAGCCGTCCTTTGGCAAATACAAAGCATTACAGGTAGCCTTTGACCTACCATAACACTACAACGTCCCCAGTAGCAACAGTCACTTAGAAGTCAAACACAGAGAAGTAGAGGTCTTCATAATATTGAGTTTCTGAGCTACAGCTGAGTCCTGAATATTAATCAGAGGTACTACCTAAAGACTTTGTCTTAGAGATCTCTTACTTACATACAATATCCTCCCTTGGAGTTTATACAGCTGGAGAAACCGGTCTAGGAAATGCAAACCTCTTAACTAAATTCATATTTTCGTGTACACAGTGCTTAACAATATGAAGGACCACTAAAAGAAAAGCATTGAAATGATGTGTTTTAACAGATTTTTGCATTTTATTAGGCCCAGTGCCTGTCTGCTGCAGCAGAAAGCATTGTAACACTGCATCCTTCTCTTGCTTATGAACACGGTAGCTTTTGTGAAGATAACTCAAAGAAATAAGGTCTTAATTATGCAGAAGGATCAGTCAACTCATTCCCTTCTCAAACAGTTTTTGATTGCCCTAACATTTTGTCCCTGGCCCATACACACAAACACCCATCTGTCCCTCTAGCTTACCAGAATTGGATTCTTCCTCTGTAAGGAGAACAAAGCTAGGATGCCTGGGACTCCCATCACCTATGGAGCACAAAAGGAGCTGGCAGCTTGGGAGACTAGTATCAGATTTGGAAGATAAACTGCAACAGAGTAAGAGTAACTGCTGCATCAGAAATGGAAAAAGAATTGCTTATTTCTTCTGTTTTCCTCTGTAGCATCTCCTGGGGGCAGGACATGGGTGACATGTATTTTTTCCACTTGCTACCCACACAGCCTTGCTACTGCTGACCAGAGCTATATGGGTCAGGCAAAATAATGAAACTGATTGAATAAGTCTAATTAACATGCTAAAAATGCATGTTGCTTTCCCAAGTCCATGTGCATCTTGTAGGGGAAAGAAAGATACTAATGAAAGGAGATAGGAGATCTCTGCACTGGAGAGCTTTTCTGTGTAATTTCCTTGCAGCTCAGCAGAGTAAATCAAGGTGCTGAATGCCAGGGAGCAAGTTCACCTGCCCATTCCTCACTGCAGTACCAAATTTAGGGGCTCTGTGCTGTGGGACAGAGATCATCTACCTGAACACAGGACGAGGTGTTACACTCCGAATCTTTGGTGCCCTCTCTGTGGTCACTATGCTTCTGCAAAAAAAACCCTGTCAATTGTCACTATAGCCCCCTTTTCTACATTATCCAGCAGAAATGTATTTAAATAAGTTCCTTCAGAGGGAAGTCTGCTTGCACTCTTCTGCTTATATAATGATAAGGAAACTTCTATTAACTGAATTCAAAGTATAAAACAAGTGAAGAGCTGGCAAGGAATCCTGGCTTCCCTCCCACCTCCACTATGAGTACTAGTAGGTAGCAGGGGGAAAAAAACCACTGCAAAACAAAGCATAGAAAATATAGTACAAGTTTACCATGCCAGCCCAAACTGGAGCTCTGGTTTTGCCCAGCGGAGACTCTGTTCTGAAAATGCCATCTATGAACCCACTGGAGACACAGAGCGTGCTGAAGGCTATCCGGAACATCCCCTGCACGACCATATTCCTCTGGTTAAAGACGAAATATCGATACCGATCCATTCTGCTCTGATTCCCACAGAAACCCCTGAACACGGACACTGGCGAGCTGCGCCAGGGCCTTCCAGCCTGGGGAGAAGGGCTCTTCCTAGGCAGGAAAGAGAGAAGGGACAGGATCATCAGCACCCCGCAGGCATCGGCTGGTGCGCAGGACCGGTACCAGGAGTACAGAGCTCACTCCTCAGTGTCCCAAGGCAAGCCGCCTTTTGGGAAATCTCTGGGGTTGCTGCGTAGCAGGTGTCTGGGACACCATTCCCGACGTTTTTTGAGCGGAATGCGCGATCGTCACCTCACGCCCCACCGCTGACCTTCTCCCTTCGGGGTTTCTGTTGCCCACAGAGGGGCAGGTTCTCTCCCACTCGGAACTTAAGCTCCGCACCTCTCCAGGAAGATTCCACTGCTCCCTCCGGGCACCCAGCATCGAGCCCCGATACTCCCCGCAGTGGCCGCTGCCGGTAATCGCACGCCCTCTCCAGGCTCGGCTCTAGCTCAGTCTCCCGCGTCCTCCCGTGTTCCTTTGTCCCGTGCCGATCCCGCCGGTCGGGAAGCGCCACGCCCGCTGCTCCCTCACCTGCAGCGGCACCAGCCCTGACGGCACTCTCCGAGAAGCGTCGAGAGAGCTCCTGCTCCGCGTCCGGGGAAAGGAGTTTCGAGCCGATACCAAAAGAATCCAGCGAGGCCGGGAGACCCTATGCAGTGCCGGGACCCACATAGGGACGTGGCTACTCCGCCCACACCCTCCTGCCTCACCTGCAGCCGGGAGCGCCCCGGGCACCCTCGGGCTGCTGGAACTGGGCACTCCACCCATCCCTTCTCCACAGCAATTGAGCCTTTTTTCTTTTTTCCCCCCTCTTGAAGCTGTAATTATAGGCTGCTTCACATGCTATACATGTGCAGTACTGTGGTTGGGGAAACTGACAAGTTGCTCGGAGGTCTTGTTGGACGCCACATCGCTGAAAGTATACAAGGCCAGACTGGATAGGGTTTTAAGTAAACTGGTCTAGTGAAAGGTGTTTCTGCCCGTGGTGGGAGAGCAGAACCAGACGGTCTCTAAGGTCTCTTCCAATCTAAACCATGTCGTGATTGTAAGATTCCATGGACCTCTATACAACTTGTTAATGACTTGTGTGATCAGTTTCTTTAGAATGACAGGCAAAGGTTCCTCTGGCACATCACTGCCCACTCTCTGTTGGAAAGAGCAAAAGACCCTGTGCTGTTTGACAGAAAAGAGCTTGAGAATGCTGTTGATACAGCATGAGCCAGCATGTGCCCAGGTAGCTAAGAAGGCCGAGGGCATCCTGGCCTGTATCTGGGATAGAGTAGATAGCAGGGCAAGTGCTGCATTCAGTTCTGGGCTGCCCATTTCATAAAGGATTTGTAGGTGCTGGATCGTGTCCAGAGAAGGGCAACAAGGCTCATGAAAGGTGCAGAAAACATGTTATGTTTGAGGGAGCTGAGGTTGCTTAGCCTCAAGAGAAGGCTCAGGGAGAACGCTACCACTCCACAACTCCCTCAAGGGAGACTCTAATAAAGTGGGGGTCAGTCTTTCCTATCCTGTCTGCAGTGAGAGGGCATGGGGAAATGCCCTTAAACTGAGACAGGGGAGATTCAGATTAGATATTAAAAAAATTTTCACTGTTAGGGTGGTCAGATGTCAGAATAGATTTTCCAGGTAGGCAGTGGAATCATGATCTCGGAGGTGTTCAAGAGGCATCTGGATGATATCATTTAGGGGTTACAGCGTAGTGAGAAGTGGATGGTTGGACTGGTTGACCTTGAATGTATCTTCTGAACTTGAGTATTCAACAATTCTATGATTCTAACATCCCCCCAAACACCTCCAGCGGAATCCTAACAAACACACCACTAAAACCTACTTATCCCTAGAACATTTCTTAAGAAATCAGCTCACAGGTCCAGTATAATTTGTTTAAATAAACCCACTGCACCTCCAGTGTACTGGGTTTTTACATCAGGGCAGGACTGGAACACAGCTAGGCTGGGTGAAGCCAGCACATAGCACCATCCACAATCCCAAGTGTCATCCTCCACAGAGCTTGCAAATACACATCAAGCACCCATCCTTCCAGCCCATAATGACTGTGAGGTTCAAGCAGCAATGTCACTTCATCCTTGCAGAGGGGAGGGCACAGTCTTTGCACACCTACACCCAGAACATGCAGGAGCAGCTCAGTAACCTCAGCAATTGTGATCAGAGGAGGGGAAGGCAGGGCAGGCACCAAAAGTGCTGCCCCCTCTTCTTCACCACTTACCCAGGAGGATGTGAGCATGCAATTAGGAGACAGAGCTTATCTGCCTGGAAGGCACCCTGCTGCACCTTCCCACTGCCTCAGAGGAAAATATACCACACTTTAAAGCAATAGTTAATGACACTTTGGGTGGGATGTTTTTCCATACCGCAATAAAACTGAAGTCCATGTTATGTGCATTAAAAAAGAGGAGTAAGAAAAGCAGCAGAGGTGCCAGAAAAAAACCAAGTGGTGTCAGGTGTTCATTCACTATTTACATAACGTGGCCTAGATGAGATTTAACTGTGTGAAATCCTGCTCCTGTGCATCAGCTAAAACTGTGGTCACACAGGACACCAGGAAGGCAGACAGGTCAGAGCATGCCAAAAACTGTGACATACAAATAACATGGAGAGACAATGTTTTTCTGTTGAATATTTTATTTTTGCATTGCCTTCATAGCGCAATTAAAGCAATCTTTAAAATTCACTTAATACAAACGTTTGTCAGAAACACTTTTCTTGCTTCCTTGCACAAACACCCAAACACACTATAAAAATCTCATTCGTAACATCAAAGGAAGGGCAATCATCATTCATGTAAACAACTTTCTTAGAGTTATCCATTTTTTAAAAGTCATTAATAAACTTACAGATGTTCAGTAAGGCTCATAGTCTGAGTACAAATGTCATAAAACACCTATCAAGTACTGTACACAAGTTAAATACTCTGGGGTTAATTGTTAACACATTTATAAGCTTACCCCAAAGATTATTCTTTAGCACTTAGCTCTTCAGAACAGAGACACCCAGTAATTATGGGCTAAAGAGTATTAAAACAGCAAAAGGCCCAGCAGAAACTGTTAAGTAATACAATTTTAGTCTGGTTCTTAGCTCAGAGTTAAATTTGTTACAGTTGCAGTAGGAAAAGTTTTCTAGAAGGGGATCTACAGAAAGGAGGGATGGGCTGTTTCTACGGTATCATGAAGAGACAAGCTGAGAGGTTCATCTTGAAAATGTGACTAGCTTTGCTACTGCAGTTATTTATGGCGGCTGCCATGTAATGCTGCATAAGTACTTCCCCAAATAGCAGAAACGACCATTTGCAATTTTAAGGATCATTTGTTGCATCTCCCCTTAAAAAAAAAAAAAAAAAGAAAAAATTATCTACTTACTGGTATTCAATTACACTTTCATCTTACAAAAATACATCCCTTTAAATCTGGTTGAGATCTTACTAGAACTTTTTTGTTTAAATATTCATTCTACCATGAAAATATTTCATACAAACACCATTTTACATACAAATGTTAAAACTTGTTAAACAGGTCTTCCCACACTCATGATTTTATGGCTTAAGTATTTAATTGCTTATAATTTTTGTACAGATATTTCTCCTAGGTGAAAAAATAGTTACAGTAAAATGGTAAAGAAAAAAAGGGCAGGAAGTTCCACTGCCTGAAAGCAGTGATGGCCTTCACAGGAGGACATTCAAGAGAGAGCGACCTTAGTGTTCAAAACCTTTGATCTGGGGCAAGTAAATATGTACTTAATCTTGCATCTTTTTTTCCCCTTTAAAAAAAATCCCTTATAAGACTGCTTAGAAATTCTTTGTCCAAAAATACAGTTCTCATGTTTCCACTACGTGAAGCAAAATGAACAAGTCCACTGCAGGTGAAGACCATTTCCACTCACAGATAAAGCTGCTCCCATGCCTGCTTTCCTCGCTTGGAGGCTCTTGGCACACAGCAGTGCAGTGAAAGTGAGGAACAAGCACCATCCCAGCATGGAAGGACATACTTCAGTACCACTGTTTCCAAAGCAATTTGGTTTTTTTAAGTGCTTGGAGGTAAAGTCCTCAGGCACCCACAGCTCCAGCAGTTTTCTGCTGGGCCACAGGAGAACAAAGCAGTAGATACTCGGCTCTGTGTAATGTTACCTCAATGCAATGGCAGTGTTTTCCTAGAGACCATCAAATTGAGTAAAAGGACACAAATCACAGAGGTGTCTGGGACAGAAGCAACATCACTGCACCCCTGGCACAATGCAGGTGGTGAGCACTGGTTTGACTGAAGGACAAGGGCAGACTGGGAAGGAAACAAAAAAGTGGCAATTTCCATAATTTCTGAGTTTCTCTTACCAGACAGGATATGTAGGCTACTCTGCTCCTCCAGTGACTGACAGAGGATGAGAAATCTGCAACAGAGCACTTGCTTCTTGTAGTATGCTGCTTCTAGCTTCAAACAACTTGTTACAAGACCTCTGGGAAAAAACCTACTACTATCTGTGGGCAACACTTTAGCATCTGGAAAGGCTGCGCCAAGCAGAGAAGCCTGCCTAGTTGCTCCCAAAACATGCAATCTCACCCCATGGCCTCCCAAAGCTCCTAAAAACCTCCCCAGGAGCTTCACCTGATTAAAAGCATTGGCCATCCTAGGAGATACTAGTAGGTATTGTGGCAACTGTGGAAAAAGTCAAAAAGCTCTCGCAGCTGAAATGCCATTTCCATGTATTTCCTTTGACTTTTTCAGCAGTCAAAATTATGGGTATTTACATAGGGTAAGTTTTTAATAATTACGATTATAAAAAAAGGACAAAAAGCTTTTTCAGGTTTGTTAAAGAAAAATCAGGATCCCCAGAAGTAAAATCACAGCACAAGACTCAACTTCAGACACCCCCTCCATGGCCCAAGACCTTTTCATTCTTATCCAGTGGAATGACCCCAGCAGCAGACAGCTCCCAGCTGCAACTTTTCTGGCTCTCATCTCCAGGAGTAGCCACTTCCAGAAAACAAATCTGCTATATTGTTGGTAACAAAACCCTGTGCTGCCATTGCAGGAAGATCCAGTCCAGATTTTTTTATTAAAGAGACAATCAGCAGTCTCCTAATAGAGGGTGATACAGGCTTCTCATACAGGAGCTTAAGCAGCTCACAGAGAAGCCATGTGCAGTAGTGCAGACCAAAGGTAGATGTTGGGAACTGATCTGTACCTGAAAAATGTAGCAATTCCAGCAATTTTCCTATGCTTTTCTTTAGTCACGATGGGAATGCCGAGAGCCAACCGTTCACTCAGGCTCAGCTTACAGGCATCAGCTCTCCTCCCAGCTTCTGTGCCAACAGGAAAGGTCTTTGGCCAGACTCTAAGAAGTGGAGCTTCTTTACATACGGCATATTCACCAGTAGTCAGCTGCATCCTAGAGACCTGAGAAGAGTGCTGTGCAAGGTGATGCTTCCTCTGCCCCAAATGAAAACCGTGGTTGGGTGTGGGCCTTGTGTCTATAAATATGTCATCACACTACCAATGAGGAGCTTTGTGAAGCTGGTCTTGCTCTCTAGTGAGCCCCAGAAACACACTGACCCGTTAAGGCATTATTTGGAATTCTGAAACTAATCTGTGTTCGAACCAGGGGATGCCAACTCATACCTCTGAAGGACACTGAGCTTTTTCACCACCCAGTGGCAAAAGCCATCCCAGCCATCTCCACTCTAACAGATCAGGAAGAGAGAGAAAACAAAGAGTTAAAAGGCTGGGTCCTCAATCCAGCCAAAGCAGCTCCATAATCACAACTTTTATAGAAGGTTGGTTGCTGAAGAAGGGAGCTAATATAGGACCAATAGATTTTACAGAGCTGAGAAAGACAGCAGATGTAACAGACAACAGCCACAGCTGTGGCATGCTACCTACCAGGCTACATTCATGTACAGGAGAATCTGCTTGACTGTCATCAAATTTTTTGAGAAGACACAGGACACCTCAGTGCCTTTTTTTCCCTAGAATTTCCCTATTTTGGATATAATCTTCAAGCCTGATGTACAAAGAGCACCTATATTCTATTTATCTCAAAATCGGGCAAGATGAAGACTGACAAATCTATTAAAATGCAAGCAACTCCACACAAAGAGGAGATTAGCAGAGGAATAAGAGACTGATCAGAAATTAAGGGAAATGAACTCTAGAGATTAGCACATTTTAAACACAATTCTCCAGTGTGCACAGAGAGGCCAGCAGTCCAAAGCAGGCTATCAAGATTATGGAAGGAGTTACCATCCATTCCCAGTAGGGTTCAGTCACATCTTCCCTCTGCTCTTTCCTGCACCTAAATTCAAGCCTCAACTTTGCAAACGTCATGATCCTGGCACAATAACCCCCAAGATACACATAAGAGCTCCCTCCTTTCCTGCAAGTGGCTGATGACCTACAGTAACAACTCACAGGCAGGTAGGGAAAGATGAAGTCATGCATATTTCTTTTTGAGAATCATTTACTGAAGCTGAGCAGCTGACTGACCTTTGCCACCTCTCCCTCACCTGTGGCTAGTTGTGTCTCTGCACACTCAGGTTGAGTTCCTGAGATGTCACCTCTGCTGTGGACGAGAAGCAGAGCTGCGACCTGAGTGTTTAGCATGACAAAATGGGAGGTGTCACAGCTCATGTGCAGATGGCTGCTGAAAGAGTGTCACAACACCTAGAGCCTACCTGTCCCCTGCCCCAGCACACACACTGAGTAGCTTCTATGCAAACTGAAATGATGAGATGATGGAAAATGTTTGTGAACAGGCACAGGGACTAAACAGAGCCAAAGGTTACAACCCCAGGTTCTTATCAGTCATTCCTAACTTTCCTCAGGTACCAAAGCAAGGATTCTCAGGCTGCACATAACAGCAGCCTCATCATTCTAGCTGCAGGTACCCAACACACTGTCCCTGCCCAGCTCCCCAGACAGCCAGGCATCTCCAACAGGAGGTTGCAACAAGCAACCAAAATGTGTTGCAATAGAAAGGTAGGTCTGATTCCCAAATCATTTATGTTACATATATACAAACTTTTAAAAACTACAAACATTTAAAGAAAGTGTTGCAAATGCATTTGAGTTTCTCCTAAGCTGCTAAACCCAAAAGATAAAATCAGAGTCCCAGAAAGGCTCCAGTATCCAGACCAAGACAATACATTATTTCTCTCTTATACAGCATTAGGCAAAAACAGTACAGTATCTGAAAAAACATACAATCTCCCTACCCCTGAAAAACCCCAGAACATCGCCCTGCAGATGCATATTCACAAGCCCCCACTGTTGGCTGCAACAAAGCTATGGACTGACTGCTGCTTATAAATATGAGCACTGAGTGATGTTTTTACATTCATTATTTGTCTTTCAAAAACAATCTTTTAACATTTTTTCTTTTTTTAAAAAAATCTTATTTTGATACCTCATATTAGATTAATTCACTGTGTCATAAACCAGAACTACTAAAAGATGGCTATAAGGCTACATTGTTCTGTCAAGTGAATACATAAAAAAATTACAGCTCTCCACCAAGGACTACAGTCTGCCCCCAAATACATGCATCTGCTTTCAGAGAATCCATGGGAGATCCAAGCATCTTTTGCCTTGAGAATTGGCCAGTTGAACAGGTGAAATACACAAACCAACTCATTAAGTCTGATGCAAGTAACGTGCTTGCCTTCCAGAACATGTACTTCTGGTAGTCTTTCAACAGCAGATCTGTCTTCTCCTTTTCACAAAAACTTCATGCAAAGAACAGCTTCATTTGCATGTCATAATAATAAATTAAATAAAGTAAGCCAGCCATACAGGCTAGATAAACATTAGGTTTAGACATCTTGCTATACTATTTAGAGAGCCACAGAGACCAACACACAGCACTCTCACATACACACACAAGCCTTTCCACTAGTTAGAAAGGATTTTCTCCTGCAAAAGAGGATTTGTAGAAAGAACAACATTCAGACAAGAGGAAGGGGAATTAAAATCCAGCCTCCTATATAATAATAAATAAACTGCTCTATTGCAAGATTCAGATCAAAGGTTTAAAAAGGCAAAATTATGCTACTATTAGAGAATATCAAAATATTACTGTTATCATCACAAGTGGCATATATGCAAAATGCAGTTGCACAATAATGCCTAGGCAGATAGGGAGCAACACTAAGTTTGCCGACTAAAAGTGAATGATACACCCATTTTAGTTTCTTTCTAGTCTTTTGGCATCTTCGCATATGGTGCAAAAGCAGAAGCTACCAAAGAATACCACATCTTGTATAGAATATTAAATAATTTCTTTAGATAAGACTGGTGCAATGCTAGTTAATTTTTGTATATGCTATGAGTAACATAGTCAAACCTAGTAAGTATCCAAGGAACTTATCTCTTAACACAGAATTCAAGGGTATGATGCAACAGCATGAACAATCCCTGGTTGTCCAGTTTTCAGTATAAACGTAGTGCATAGATCCAAGTTTCTGTTTCAGTTTACTGAGTGGAGAAGTTACCCCCATGTCACTTTTGCTGGGCAGCCTGGAAAGCTTTCAGTTCCAGCTGGTACCACTCTGGTGCTTCAGGCCCATTCTGCCCCACAGGGTTGTGATCATAACCATAAGCCACTGTCAATTCCTCATCCTTCTCCACAGCCGTGATAGTACGGATACACTTGATGGGCCCAAAACGAGGATGAACAAACCTAGGAAAAAATATCTTTGCTAGGCTCATCTGTCAATTCACATACTCTGCCAGCCTCTTTTACAGTTCCAGAATTCACTCACTTTGGAGCAATACTGCATAATCAAATTAGGAGACTTGAGTCAACTTCATAAAGATTTAAGAATATGGGTAAAAATATTGATTTATCAAAGCATTGGTAGTTCAGTAAACGCAGTGCAGTTCTAGCCAAGCGATGATTTAGAGAGCTGTGATCATGAATTCTACAATTAAGAAGCAACAAGCTGCAAGCTTCAAGCTACTCCATGACATCAGACATCAAGCACCCATAATGCTAGCCCATTTCCAATTCAGCTTAGGTGAGGAGAAGCTCCTTCAGTGCCTCAACTCTTTACTCCCCGCCCACCACTGGTCCTAATCCAGCTGCCCAGGGACAGTTTGCAGCTACTTTGTGAGCCCAGACAACTCGCCTGCAGCTTCTACCCAAAAACACAGGGCTGTACTTACGGCTCATAGGTGCAGTTAGGAGTGAAGGAATGGTTGGCCTTATGCCCCAGCGAGGCACAGTACTTGGCAGCGTGGTTGTAGGGCTCTGGCACGTCTATGACTGTTTCATCATCCAGGGATATTGTATTTCCATTGAGAGCCCAGTCTCTGCTGTCTACCTAGTTTGCAAGGAAAAAATCCAAAGTCTGTGTGGAGGGGTCAACTTTGTCAGCAGTTTGAAACCCAACATTCAAAATTTATGCAAATTAAGATTTTCATGGGTGCATGTAATTAAAAAAACAACCCACACTTTTAAAATCTATACATAGGTGAGCATGCACCTTCTTTCAATTAAACTCCATCATTTAAATCAAGGGTGGGAAGGTAGTGGATGCATGATCCTACTAGGAAAAGAAAATGTCAGGAGGAGAAATGAAAATTCAGACTGACTTTCTTTTCTTTACCTCCTGGTGTGTAATTCGCACTCCATTATAGAAGGACATCACTGTATTGGCTTCTGCTGCTACTTTTGAAAACAATCCTTCTCCAGCACTGGAAATGAGAGAGACATCCACATACACCCTACAAGAGGAAAAGGGCATGGAATTAGTGACTGGCTGCAGTTTTAATTTCAAGAAGTACAACACTACTGGGATAAAGTCCAATACTTCAGTATAACAATAAAGCTAATAACAATAACAAAACCAAAACCTCCTTCTTCTTCAAAACCTCTGTATGGAACTCCTTCCCTTCCTCTCTTCCATACATACTCTTTATTTTGTCAAAACAGATTTGGTGAGAAGTTTGGGCTGACTTGGATAATGCTTATATTTTTTAAAGCCCTAATCTGCTATTACTCCACAATGATGGCTTCAATTCAGGAACACCCTCAATAACATATTTGAACTCCAGAAGTCCCCACCAAGCCAGAGTTGCTGGTATGTACATGCACTGAGGAGCAACAGTTCTCAAGGTAAAGCACCACATCTTCAAGTACTCAATGCAAATTAAAGCACGCGTTTTACTAAACACATTTAGATATTTCAGAGCAATATCAGAAAGTGCCTACAGTTGAGGTATATACAGGGCCTCAATTTTACAAAACTTTACACATTTTTTAAGTTTTATATGAGAAATGGTTGCAAAATGAGGCCCTAAGGTAACATTAAAGAAATATGAGGAGAAGAAAAAAAGCTTACCTCTCTGACTCATAAGGATCAGGAAGAAGGGCATTTGCAGAAATGCAGGATGAAGTAGATTTGTCAAAACTGTATACTGGGCCTAAAAAAAATCAGAAATCAATGCAGGAAATAAACTAATTGGCAGTACTAAAGAGTATGCAATCCTTAACTTGATTAATCAAGACATTCAAAAATTACATTTCAATGGCTGTAAAAAATAAATGTTATACTTCCAAAAACAGTATTAAACAGAACTGCACTTGTAAAAAGCCTTAAGTGAGATACTGCTTCCTGATTATTTTTTCTCAACATTCTAGAGTAACAGCACTAACACAAAAAGGTGATATGTATGTTCTTCAAACTACCAACTTGTAGAGGAGGACTGGATACCCTTTCAAAACTGATCATCCTAGTGTCTCTTAAATAAAATTCAAAAGTAAAGCAAACTTTAAAAGGATATATTCAATAGCTCATCTTAAAAATCCCCAAGAAAATCCCAAAACTTGATTACTTCAAATATGAAATATTTTTTAATCCAAATCCTGACGAGACTCCAACCAGAAGACAACATTCAGCAATCAGAAAGCACCCTTGCTACAGTCCTTTTTTTACTATTAATACACAACTCAGTGGTACAGCTCTAATTATATTCTTACATCCCTCTCCCAAATGCCAGAGGACTATTTTGGAGATAGATTAAGAAGAAGGCAGAAATAAGATGGGGAAAAAACCCCACAGAACAGAATACTATGAAGTTTGCTATAAGGCCTTTGACCCGGGCATCCAAGATCTGTTCTGGCTGAAGGCAGCCTCCTCCTGAGTGTAACTTCATCCTATTCACAAAGTACAACCATGCTTGTAAATAGGATGAAGTTACACTCAAGAGGAAAAAGTCTTAAAATTCTTAACTCTTAATTTAACTTTAAACTCTTACAAAGTAAGTTTTAAGTTAGATTTTGATTTGCTATCATAACTGAGTGATTCAAAAAATAAACTCACAGGCATTTGCTTGTCAATACCTTTTCACTGAGCTTTATGCGCCTATTTGATGTCAAGTGAGACAACTGTTGCTGGCAGGGCAATAAATGCATTAGCACAATCCCTGCTTGTTAATGCAGCTTAACCCACACTCCTCCAAAACATCACATACACCTCAGAACAAACCACTCTTGAACTACAGGTTCAACGCACTGTAGAAGGCACCACCCCACCCCTACACACTTCATAGCCACTTTTTCTGCAGGACCAGACACACTGAAGGGCACTGGTGAATCAGACCATTACACAACATCTGAATCTGGTTCACTAATTCCAATCTCAGCCCAAGCAACGCAGGTGCCAAACACTTGCACAAACTTGCTGACTTGCACAAACACAGCTGACAGAGCTACAATCAAATCAGGGGCTCCTTTTCCTCTTGCAGTTCTTTCACTGCAAGAAATACTGTAGTTGTGGCTGTAACTGTATCATTATCAGGGTGAATAGAGCAGGTTTTCCATCTGGCACAGGGGGAAGTAGGATATGGGACAAGCAGGACTGTGCCCATGAGCACAGGAGTGATAGAAGGGTTATGAAACGCAGTTGGGCAAGACCATGCAGGGAGCACTTCCCATCTGTCCTCAGGACAAAGACCACCTTCCCCCCTGCCCAACTCTGACTTGGAGGAAAGGCTCCTCACTAACAGTCTGTGTCATCACAGCCAGTCTCCAGTGGGGAACATCACAAGAACCAAGTTGTCTGCAGCAAAAGGCGGGTGGCAGAAATACAAGCTTGTGTTAGCTGAACTTACTGCCTGGTATTACTTCAAACAGAGGTTTCCCATCTTCAACAGCTATCAGAGTTGCCAGTTTTGCTTCTATCATTTCTCCATCTATGAACCTTCCAGAATACGCAGTTTTTCCATCAGGGTACACATAGGCTATTTTCTCTCCAGTCATCTCCCCATCTTCATTCACTTCTCCCACAAGGCTGCCTCCATCCTGAAAGCACAGGCAAGAAAGAAAAGGCACGGCATTTAGTTATACTTTACTATCCTTGATACCTAAGATTTTTAGCTTTTCATATTTTTCATGCATTTGTAGCTTTGTAGATTGCAAATGTGTGGCTGTAGCTTCTATTACTTTTTCTTATTCTTTTCCCCTACAATTAGGAACAATAAGCTAACCTTTTAAACACATTCCTAAATTATTTTTTAGTTTCATTCCAAGAAGAGTGCCGACCACAAGGACATTGTGTTCTCCAACCAGAATTTGGACATGACATAACAAAACTGGGGCAAAATTTCCTGGTACGTTGTGGTAACAAACTGATTTATATCAAGATCATTGTGCACAGGGTCTATTTCAAAGAGACACCATTTTGCTCAACCCCAAGGATGGAAGAGTTTCAAGCATGCTTTAATAGGGAACAGTGAACCTTAAGTCTGGGAAAAAATTTGTCCACATTGTATCCTGCCGAGAGTAGTGATGAAACAATTGGTTCCATGGTAAAGGAGTTTTTTGTAACATCTTCCATCCTTTTGTCTGGCAAGACAATAATGATAAACAACCTCTAATTATCCACATTTCCAAAAGCTACAGCAACACTTTGTCAGCTGGGAGATTAAGCAAGAGATAGATGAAGTGAAGAGTCAGCAGTGTGTATTTTATACTCTAGAACTGAAAACCTTTTGGCAGCATACACCAAACATTTCCTGATCCTAATACATGCTTAATGGCAACAGTGAAAACCAGTAAATAAAATTAGCAGCCAGTGGCATTTATAAATCAATCTGCAACTAAAGTTTGTGCCATATGTAGCACAGAGTTAGACTGGGTTTTGATCAGCAGCTTAATTACATGCAGATGTTACCCCCTTCTCAGCAGGAGGTAAGATTGAAAGGTTCAACTCTGCTGTGTAAGGCTGAATAGGAATTATATTTTTTTTTAAATTTGCACTAAAAAACTCCCTAAAAACTGTACAACAGTCATTGCCTTAACCAGTACGGCTGTAAAAGAACATCAAAATTCAAAAAGATAAAATACTGGCTTGCTTAATTAGCAAATCACTTGTTCACAACTACACTCAGAGGCACAGCTCTCACACCAGTTACATCTGATGCGCTGGGGAAAGCCAGACTTCACAACATATCCTGCAAAAATGGAGACAAAGTCTCTTCTCTTACTTTAATAAGAACAGCAGGTTGCAGTAACTGGCATGGCTTCCATGCTCCTCACCTGCAGCCAGCACAACAAAGTGGCAACATCGTTAGTCCAGCCTTCCCAAAGAGACAAAGCATAAATTATTCGACATCCTATTTCTCTATTACATACATATTACATATAAATGCACTTCTAAGGGGCTGAGTCTCCTGGAAGATGAAAATGGTGGAGGACATCTTGCAGCCTCACTGAATCTCATCTACTGGGCAAACATTCAACACCAACATCTTTTAACTTTATGTTGGATTATCCAAAATCAGAATGCCCGGATCATTTACACAGATTTGTGCATGCTGATTTTGGATAGCTGGGTCATGGTGGCTATTTGTTTCAGCTGGGGAGAAAAGAAAGGTACATAATTCTACAATAAGGAGAGCAGGTGGTCAGGTTTACCGGGTAATAAATCCAACAGACTCCATGTCGGATGTTGTCTTTATACTGCCCTTTGAATATCAGCCGACCATCACTGTCATACTCCTGGGCTGGGCCATTCAGCTCTCCATCCACGTAGGTGCCATGAAGGACCACTCCGTCCTCGTAGGTGTAGATTCCCTGGCCTTGCAGGGCATCATCAACGTAGTACCCCTCCAGGGTGCTGATGAAGAGAGAAAGGAAACAGCAGTGGAAAACTGTCCATCTCTTGGCACTGAATCCAAAGCCTCAACACACTGTAACACCATGGTGAAAAAAAGGAACTTGTTTGTACAGAGCTCCAAAGGCAGAAAACAACTTATAGCACCCTTTCATCAGTGTATGCTGCATAGACACAGAATCATTCATGCATGGCATTTTCTGTAGGCTAGAATAGTCAGCAAATGGACAGTCTGGGTCAAAAAAGGAATTCTTGCTCAAGCAGGCTAGTCTCACATTAGGATTTTCTACCTGCTTTATGTGGACCTTGACTGACATGTCTCTGGAGAGCTGAAACTGAGCTGCTCTACGCAGAACTATGACAGAGCACAAACTGCAACCTGCCACAGCTCAGCGTCAGCTCCACAGCAATACACTTAGCAGCCATTTGTACAAGACCCACTAAAAGCAGCCATTTTTCATGTATTTCTCTTAAAATTGAACACAGCCTGTCAAAAAGAACTAGTGCTGTACTTGGATTTAAACAAAGAAACATTTCATTTTGGTTTTGTCTTGCAAACCCTTTACTATTACAATAAAAAATGGTCTAATCAGGTATTTCCATCTCATATTAGGATTAGCATAAGGGAACACACCCTGTTTAGCTTTTACTTCAGCATACTTAGATAAAAGCCAACTGCCAGCATACATATTTTCGCTGTGTAACTGTTTTTCAGATGCATATGTCTAAGGTCTAAGCCCAAACAGTGTGTGTAAGCACAAGACTCTACATGTCATGCCTAGATTTGCAAGAGCTGTGGAAGGAGTGTTTTTTCAGAATTTACTTTCTCATTTCTAAAGCTTCATGCTCTGTTTTTAATGTAACTTAGGCAAGCTAGATAAGAAAATGGGAAAATACATTACAGTAAAAAGATTCAGTGCACACCAGAGGTAAAAAATGAAGGGGCAGGAAAACCATTTACACTTTTCAGTCAAATGGGATTTCTTGATCCAGGTTGTTACAGAGCTGCACAGATAGCTATGGCACTATAGCACACGGAAGGATGAGGGAACCACCAGAAATTATTGCCCTTACTTAACTATAAATGATGTCACTTTCCTCTCTAATTTATCACAGATCACTAGATTTGAATTCCATTGTACTGACAAGACATATAGTGTGCACATGTAGGATTACTCTTTAAAAGAAGTGGCCACCCCCAGTTTATGCAATGAAAACCACTCAAAATCCTGTCTTGTTACCTTTAAATGCACTAGTTGAAGTTAAAACATTGCTAAATCACAACAGTGCTTCATCCCTGGAAAGAATCTATTTTCTTTTACTGTAACTCAAACTTCTGCGTTTTCTCTCTTTGTATTAAGCTCAAAACAGTGACCAAAAGATCCATCTCATCTAAGGAAGTCAAAAGGATAATAAGTCTGTCCTTCAAGCTCATCTAAAAAGTCAAGTTCAAGAAACTTTTATGCTGTTCATAGCTTCCAAGCGATTTCCACTTTGTTCTCTGCTTCACTTTTTTAAGCTCTCTAAGTATGGTGTTTGCAGCCAGACACAATAATTGCAACTAAGACTTGACCAGCACATATGTCTTCCATATGAAAAATATTTTTAATACAAAACCTGAACTATTTCTCTGGTTTGCTTCTCAGATGATCATACTTCTGACAACATAAATTCTACCAAAGTCAGGATTTACCAGATGTACTGTATTTCCATTATCCACTCTGCCTAGAAGGGATTGAAGATACTCCTTATCTAAAAATTAAACCAATGATATGAATTGAGGGAAAAATACTTACTCCAATATCCTTCCAGGGATTAAGTTAATATCACTAGAGACCAATCTCTCTCTCCCTCTATATAGAAACATTGAGAACTTTTTCCCTAAAAATAATAGTTTTCTACTGTGTTCTGGGAGATGTCCATTTATAGGAGTTTCCAATTAGGTAGGAAGGGAGCTCTATGCCAAGCACAGCTCCCATGCCTGCCTTTACAGCGCAAAGGGTTCTGCAAAGTACACTCCAGAACCACTGGCACCAGGGAAAGTTCAAGTCCACAATCTAAAACAGGGAGTATGGAGTATGCCAGAGGTGAAACTTCTCTCTCTTAAAGAATATGCTGTGATTTTTTGCATTTTATTGAAGGGGAAGGAAAAATCCAACAGACAGGTTTCCATTCCCCTAAACAATAACAGGAAGGGGGCAGCTATTCTAGTAAAGGGAAAAGCTTCCTTGAACAAACAAGGCAACAGGCAGTCAGTCCTGTTCCCCAACACTCAAAAAACGAGAATGCTTACACTGCAGTCAGTCCTGTATTTGACAGGACTCAGCTGCTCCCCAACAACAGATGGTCAGCACTACAGCTGTCGGCCTTTACTCAGCACTGCCTGCCAGTGAAACACACCCATGAGTGATGAAACCAGCTTGCTTACTGCACAGGATTTTGCAAAGGGAGCTGTTTTGAGACATTTTTGATACTTACTGCTCATGTGCATGAGCACTTAGCCTTGCCCATGGCACAGTTAATGGAAACAGCATTTAATGTCAGGTCATTCTTAAATGTCATGATTCCCGAACCACTCACTTCAGAAAGCAACTTAGTCTTACTAGCTGGGCATAGCCAAATAAACGAAATCTTCAGTACTTAGCTACCGCTCAGTTAAGGCTGCTTTAGCTAAATTAAAATACATAATAGGTAAAGAAAATACCCTGTTTTCCAAAACCACATTGCAGACTATTTTTGCCTATTTTCATTCTGTTGGTTCCTAAAGTCATTAGTGGCCAGCTATCCCAGTTTTTAAGCGTTATGAAAATTGAGAGAGAAAAAAAAGAAAAAAGAGAAGAGTTGGCAACAAACAGTACAGAAAATGCTCACCAGCAACCTGACTCTTCCCACTAAATGCCGCCTCTACCCTGGATTACATGAAGAAGCAGCCCTACAAACAAAATAGTGGGTCAGTTCCTCTGACTGTACAATCAGCAACTACTCTGCTGAGATCATCCACCAGCAGAGAAACATTATGTACATGTGTCCATAGAGACATTGTCTAACAAATTACACCAAAACTATTTTAGAGAACTCAGCTGCCCAACAGTACTGACGTTCAGTTACTCTGATAGATTTAAGATTTAATAAGGCAAACAACAGGATTTTTCTTTATCCAAGCTTGAAGGTCTAATCACTTTCTACACAACTGAATAAAGATATTATCTTTCTCATGGAAAAAACCCCTACAATCCCCAGTATGAAGCAAGTACAAAGGCAAGTACAGATAAGGAACTGACTCACTGAGACAGCACAACACCTCTGCTCCTGCTCAGAATTTTGCTGAGCGGGAAGAGAGCAGACCCAGCACAGGTCTACAGACAGTCAGTTTAACAGCTGCTATTCAGAGTGCCACCAACATCTACAAAACCATGAAGAATCGTGTCATTTTATACTGCTGCTCTTTCTGAGGAAGTTCTGAGCAATTGAAGATGGGAATTCTGTAGTGGTGGTGAGGGGAAGACTTAAAAGGTGTTCATAATGACAATCAGAGTTTAAGAAAACACACGCATAGGCACAGACTAGGCCAATTTCACTGTCACAATTCCCAGTAAAAAGAAGGGAAATTATAGGGGATTTTCTGAAAGTAAATCAGGCCACAAGCTACTTGCAGAGGACTAACTAGAGTTGATAACAAACCTGTATGTATTTAAATCAGTCCTTTAACTGATAAACAATTTGACAAAGCAGAAGGCAAGCCTCTTCTGTCAAGGTCCTATGTGTCTATGTGTGAGGGCTGGCACAGGGAGCCCCTGATCCAGTTGCACTCTCTATGTAGCTCTATAAGGCAAAAAAGTCCACCTGAAGTAATGAACTTTGATGTCTAAGTCGTTGTCAGCATGGTTTTCAATAGTTTA
Source organism: Anthoscopus minutus (assembly GCA_013399455.1). Classification (NCBI taxonomy): domain Eukaryota; kingdom Metazoa; phylum Chordata; class Aves; order Passeriformes; family Paridae; genus Anthoscopus; species Anthoscopus minutus. The sequence goes on from VWYI01009578.1 coordinate 20,256, forward strand.
ATCACCTCCCATTTCTTATGATTGCTTATCAGCTCATAACTTTAAAGTGCTAAAAGAGCTTGTACCACAGCATTCTCCCTCCAGTAAACAACTGCAGGCACCTCATTACACACAAACCTGCCATAGGAATGGCTACAGCAGCAACAAGCTTTTCAGCTACAGTTTTTAATGAGAAATCTTATCCAGAAACTCAGTAATATACAATCATTGTAGATTAGTTTTGCATCAGTACAAGCAGAAGGAAGAATGAAGTAGAAAAATCAAAGAGAGTGTACCTTCCATCAAAAAAGCAGAATTTGCCACGGCCATTCTTTTCTCCATGCACAAAATTTCCTTCAAATCTGTCTGTTGATGAATAGGTTACTGTACAGAATCCATGTGGCAGCCCATCATCATCTAGATGCCCTGAAATAAAATCCAAACAAAAAACAACAGGACACACTAATTATTATACAAGATTTTAAACCTGTTCTCATTATGCAGCTGCTTGAAATGCAGTAGTTCCCTAGTACAAAAGAATAATTCAGATCATTGCTGTTAGGAACAGTGACCAGACATTCTGCACAACTTAAGTTTGTACTTGTGTAACACATAGCTTAATATAAAAATAAAAGATAAGGATAAAAAAAAAGGGATGAGAGACAAGAGAGAGAAGAGAATAATAAACAAAACTTGTTTCTGAAAGAAACAAGGTTTATATTATTGTAAATTGTACTGATATACATCTTCAAAAGTATAATAATTCTTTATCTAAAACATGTATTTATTGGTAAGAAAAAAGGTTTGAATTTTTCTTTTGATAAACACATGCCTTATGATATGTGGATGTGCCACTGTGCAGCTATCACAGGAATTCAAAGAAATAAAAGTATGTAATGTCCGTAATGCTGTGCCCTTGCAAGATGTCAGTCAACGTTGTATTTAATATTTTAAATGCTGTTCTCCGGTGCCTTTCTGATGTGTTTGTTCACTTTACATGTATTTGTTCACTTTACATTCTGTTCCCACCCCATGCAATATCAGTTTTCCCCATTACAGCTATCGCACAGTTTGGAAAGCAGAGACAAAACACTTGAATCCTCACCTGCATGGTTTGTGTTTTACTGAATATAACTGGCCAACTCTAATAAGTTAAAGCATAATTAGAGTTGCATCTCTAACTGCCTCTTCAATGCCAAAGGAAAATGAGAGAGAAGTGTTTTAAATGATGGCTACTGCCTGGTTTAGCTATGCAAGCTCTGGCTGCAGAGCTCAGCAGGGCTGCTCTCAGCATAGGGACATACCTGAGTGGGTGCTACAGCTCCCACAGTGACATTATACCAGGTATAAATTTTGCATGAAAACTATCAAATAAATAACAGCTAGCCTATGTTTATGTTTTTCCATGCTTCTGTTACGTATGATTCCCCCAGTCTCCTGGCGATGCACACACAGCCTATTACGAGAGGAGAGACAGCATATACATCAACTTCTTCAAGCTTTGGGTCAAGCTCTTCCCTGACCAAATTTGCCCTAAACTGAAAAGGTTCATCACAGATATGGAAAGGCAGAAACAAACTTCAGTGAGAGGGGGACTGATTTACAGCCCAAGCTGATGCAGGCAACAGAGGCACTTCAGTACTACCAGACCTTGAGTCCAGCACCAAGAAGGGGAACAAGCTATGCAGACTTCATTGAGCATGGAATTGCACCTAAAAAGGTGTAAAGGAGAAAGTAACAGCGAGGAACCAGAACTCATCCAAGATCAAGGAATCCCACCCTCAACCCTTCCCTTCCATGTTCCACCAAGTTTCTCTCACACCTGTACGTGACTGTGCTCTCACTTCAAGTCTGTAGTCCAAACTAGGCTGAAAACAGTGAAAAGTTTAAGAAGCCAATACAAACAATCAGGCACTGCTTACCAGTTCAAAGTGAGAGAAATAATAGAGTAAAAAGAGAGAGAAAAAGTGGAAGGAAAAAAGCTCTATAACTAAAGGCTTTTAATTACTTTGAGGAGGAACTCTTTAAACAGAAGCTGCTCTTTCCAAAGAGACAAAAGGCTTTTTTCCCCATCCATTCTGTCAGCCTTTTTTGTAGAAAGGACAAGTTTTAGCTAAATTTAACCAATTATTCTAATGGTTAAATATTAACAAACAATAAATTAATGACCAATTTAACTAAAATGTCAGTAACATTTCTGATGTGGACACCTCTTTTAGACCAAAAACAACGTCAACATTTATAGTTTTAATTAAAAGCCTTTTAAGTTTTATCAATATAGAAGGGTACAAATGGTCTAAGTTAACAAACCCTAAAAAATACAATACTAGTTTTCTCATCACTACAGGGTCAAAACTTTTATAAAACAATTCGATTAAAAAAATACACTGATAATATTGGTACATCATACTATTTAAAAAAATACCCATAGCAACAAAAACAAAACCCCCTTGCAACTTTGTTCTCTGTCACTATTCAACTTTGTCAAGATTTTGCTAGAATGCAAAGCCCAACAGAAAATCTGCCACACTTATACACAGAACATATGTCAGGACTTTTGCACAGCATGATACAGACTACCTCAGAGATTTAAATGGTCAGCTCTGATCCAATGGCCTCTATACAGGGTCTTAATCTCAGCCACAATACAAAGAATCTAATTATTCCAATGTGCTAGAAGTTTCCCTTTATTAAAAAAAATAAAACCATGCCCCCACCGCTGCACCAAAACAAGAAACACAGTCTCTCTTAGTCAACAACATGGGAAAAAATGCAATCTCAAGTTTCATAACATAAATACAACCTTTTTTCCATATGGCTGAGGCCTTTGGCTCTAATTCTGTTTCAGATAAAGTCAATGGAAAAAAATCCTCACTATTTCATGGGGAGCAGTGTGTTCCACCTCCCTTTCTCACGTCTCTCCTTCATTTGCAAAAAATAAACCCAAAACTTCTAAACACTTTTTTTAATTACTGTAAAACATCATTTTTGTTGCTTCATTAAGGGTCTCCCAAGATTTCCTCTTAAGCTCAAACAATGAACTTTTCAAGAAAAGGAATTACCCTAATAGGGGCTAGTTCCCAATGGAGTCACTTATAAAAAATAATGATGCACACAAAACAAATATCAAAGCCTTCTACTGTCAGTATCATAATTACTTAACAGATGACATAATGTGAATCATCAATAAAGGATTCTGGCCAGCAAGATGCCAGATAGATGTCTGGAGGATAATAACAGTAAACCAAACTCCCCTCTACAAAAATAAAAGTGCTGATTGCTGTTTTTCTAACTTCCTTCAGGTAAGTGCAAAATCCTACTCACCCCCAAGAACATCCTACTTCTGCCTCACTCAGAAAAACACATTCATATACATTAGTGAATAAAAGATGCTTTAAAAATGTGTTTCCTTAGCCCATGGAGATGCCAAACAAATCCAGGATACAGCAGAACACTTTATCTGTGGTATGAGGATGAAAACTATGACTCCTTGTCCCAGAAAACTGCAACTGACTGATCTGAGGAGTCAGGAGGAAAGGCAGTGGAAAATTACATCTGTAAGAGCACGGGGCACATCCCATCCATAGCAGTGCCACACTCCCCTCCCACCCATATTCTATACAACAAAGCTTCCCTTTGGCTCCAACACCACATACCTAGACAGTAAATTCAGCTCTGAGCAGCAGCTGCTTAACTCACATCTGTTGTCAGACTAAGGTGCCGTACAAGACACCTTCCCTGGAGCAACTCGCTTTGAGGCCTAATCCTTCTACCACAGGAAACACGGCCCATGGAGAACTCGCATTACTCACATCTTAGGCAGCTCCTTCCTCCCTGTCCTAACAGCTGAACACCCTGGACTGCTATTCTCGGCAGGACCACGGTCCCTCTGCGAGGAATCTGTGGAGAGCCGGTGCTTTCTCACAGAGATGCATTGCTTTGTTTCCCTGCTCCCACACGACATGGGATGACAGTGTGCTAGGCAGCACATGCCACGTGTGCTCTGGGGATTTATAACTCTTCAAGGGTTAGTCACCCACACATGAGAGGTGAACTGCACACAGAGGGTGTATATTAGCTATAAGGTGGCCCACCCCTCCCCCATACGGATGGTTCCAGCCTTGCTGCCCATGCATATGGCAACAGCGTCTTCTTGGAGTCGCTCTTTTCCTTTCTCCATCTGCAAGTATGTGACTATAGCCCTGGCTCTCCGAGCTCTCCCCAAGGATGGGCATCCCCACGTCCCTCAGCCATTGGGGAAGTACCGGGCAACGGCCGCACTGCCCAGGGAGTGCGGGCTGCAGGCCATCGCCCGCACGGGGGCACAGCAGCAGCAGAAAACCACGGTCATGACTTATTTTTGACAATAAGAACTGAGCAGCCGCCATCTCCGCGTCCAGGGTGTGGAGCCTCCCGCTGTGGCCGGAGCGCTCGGCGGCGGAAGGCGCCCGAAGAGCTAGCCCGGTAACGGCGCCAGCGCGGCCCTGGCTGCCCCCAGCCCCGCCGCCGGCCGAACTCCGCCACGTGCGCGACCCCGGCCCGTCCGTTGCGTAAGTCCACTGATGTCATGCACTGCGCCCGATCCGGGCGCCCAGCTCCGGCCGCCGCCACTGCCCCGCGCCCCCACAGCTCCTGCAGCAGCTACCGGCACCGGTGAGCCCCGCTCCCCAAGCCACGGGACACGCACCTTCCACTATCTCCTCCAACGTCTCCTCATCACTGTCCATGGCGGCAACGGCGGGGAGCGCGGGCAAGACGCAGCCGCAGCACTGGCGGCGGGCGCGCGCGCACCCTACGCCCCACCCCCGGCATGCTCCCGGGGGAGGGGCCTCGCTCCGCCCTGAGGGCGTGTCCGAGAGTGGCCCCTCAGGATAGTGGCGCGGGGAAGTCAGCTTTGGGTAGGGGTTGGTTTTGTGTGCCCCCAGGTACAGCTTCGGTAGCACGAGAATGCTAGCCTACTCAGCGCTGGTCCTCCAGCGCATTCCGTGCTGTCTATCCGCCGGCCCGCTGACCCCGACTGCGGTTGGTGCAATTCACCTCACAAAGCCGGAGGGTCTCCGGCAGCTCCAGGACACCCCTTCTCCATTCTCACACCAGAGACCGCTCAGCCGTTGCTCTTAGTACAGATTCACGGAATATGCGGAGTTGGAAGGGATCCGTTAGGATCATCGAGTCCGACTCCAGGCCCTGCACAGCAACATCCCTCTCTGTGCCTGAGAGCACTGTACAAACACTTTATGAAGTCTGTAAGGCTTAGTGCTGTGACACTTCCCTGGGGAGCCTATTCAACCTGCTCAACCACTCTATGGTTGAAGAATCTGTTCCTGACATCCAGCCTAAATCCCCCCTGACACAGCTTCAGGCTGTTTCCTCGAGTCCTGTCACTGCTCAGGAGAGTGAAGAGATCAGTGCCTGCCCCTTCCCCTCCCCTTGTGAGGATGTGGAAGACCACACTGAGGTCTCCCCTCAGTCTCCTCCAGGTTGGACAAACCAAGTGACCTCAGCTACTCCTCATACGACTTCCCCTCAAGGCCTTCACCATCCTTGTGGCCCTCCTTTGGACCCTCTCTAATGGCCTAATGTCTTTTTTACATTGTGGCACCCCAAACTGCCCCCAGCACTCGAGGTGAGGCTGCCCCAGTGCAGAGCAGAGCAGGACAATCCCCTCCCTTGCCCTACTGTTGATGCTGTACCTGATGCCTCCAGGACAGACCCTGCTGGCTGCCAGCGCACTGCTGGCTCACATTCACCTTTCCATAGACCGGGGCCCCCAGGACCCCTGCACAGCACTGCTCTCCAGTCTCTTACTCCCCAGTCTGTCCATTTATCCAGGGTTGCCCCATTCTAGATGCAGAATCTGGCCCTTCACTTGTTGAACTTTCAACAACTGATGATTGCACATCTCTCTAATTTGTTGAGGTCTCTCTGCAAGTCTTCTCTGCCCTCAAGGGAGTTGACAACTCCTCCCAATTTACTGCCATCAGCAAACTCACTTAGATTCCTTTGAGTCCTGCAGCCAGGTCTTTAGTGAAGACATTGAAGAGCACAGGGCCAAGGATGGAGCCCGGCAGAACCCCACTAGTGACTGGACACCAGCCTGATGTCACCTCATTCCCTATAATCCTTTGTGCCTGACCTGCAAGCCAGTAGCTCACCCACTGCATAATACAGTTATCTAGCTGTGTGCTGGACATTTTGCCCAGCAGGATACTGTGACAGACTGTATCAAAAGCTTTGCTGAAGTCCAAGAAGGTTGGGCCTACTGGCTTTCCTAGATCAACTAGGTGGGTTACCCTGTTGTAGAAGGAAATCATGTTGGACAAACAGGACTTCCCCCTTATAATGCTGAAGGATTTAATGCACAAAAGACACAGAATCACACTCTTGGATCTCTGTTTCAGGAAGGGTCACAGCCCCAAGAAGAAGGTGCAATTTTAGAGCTCTTACTCAGGCGATGTATGGATGGTTCTTTGTCACCATGATGTCTCAGTCTACTGCAGGGACCTTCCTCTCCACCACAGCTTGACAATATGCAGGCATCACCTTAAAGGAAAGGCAGAGTCTTTCTAGGTCCTCTGGCAGCTGTCTTGGGAGCACAGGAGATGTCTCCATCCTACCGGAGGTGATCTAGACAGTTAGGGCTCTGTGAGGAGAGACTGATGGGATGAGGCTTCTTCAGCCTAGAGAAGAAACATCTTTGGGGGACCCAGCAGCAGCCCACCAGCATTTACAGCAGTGCTCCCATGAAAACAGGCTCTTCACAGTACTCCACAAGGAGGACAAAAGACAAATGGCATGACTGAAAACATGTCATAAGATATGACTTATGGAAAAATTTGCTCCCTGTGAGAGCAGCCAAGCAGTGCACCAGAATGTCCAGAGGGGTTCTGCAGTCTCCATCCTTGGGGGTGTTTAAAGACTGACCCATTAAAGCCCTAAAGCAGCCTGACCTGACCTCAGAGCTGCCCCTGCTGTAAGCCACACGCTGTCATAGGTACCACCAGCAGTCCCTTCCCACCTGAAGGTCTCAGTAAGTCTACACTGAGTCAGCAACATGCTTCTGGGCAGTGTTGAAGGCAGGGAGAGCATCCTACCAGGAAAACAAGATAGCTCCAACTTAACAAAACAAAATAATTAGATATGTCAGCAAAAACAGAGTCTGGAAATCTTTGAACTAGAATAATGAGGTTAGTATTTGACCTAATTGACATGAGAACTATTAATCTTGAGAGCTTTGTGGAGGATTTGATTTTTACAGAAAATATGAGCATGAGCAGAACAGAAGGGCTTGCCTCTGTATCATAGGTAGTTAATTTAACTAAAGAGCAATCAGTTTTGATGTTTAGGAGAGAAGATTTGTGGTTTCAAGCCTACATACTTGAAACAATTCTGATCTCAACCCTCTGAAAAAGGAAGAGTAAATGTTGAGCACAACAGGAACCCCTATGCAAAGTACCTGTTTTGTTTCAGTAATTGTGAGTCCCTGAAGAGACTAATTCATAATCAGCACATACATAGTGTTGGAGTTAACAAAGGTGATGTAATTAAGGTATGAACATTACTAGTAGTAAGAAAGGAGATGAGGCTGTGGGGCTGGAGCTGAAGTAGGTTTCCCTTTTACTGGAAGATAACAAGGGTTCAGAGAATACAATAGAAAGCAAGGAAGAGGGCATGCTGTGACTTACACAAAGTGCACACCAACAGGACCTTTAAACATGGTAGTGCGGTGAGCACTCATCAGAATATGAAGCAGCAGCATTCAGACTAAAAGCACATCCTTTGGCCAAAATCACACAGTAAAAATGCTGAAGTTACAAGTTCTCCAAATATAAGAAAGCCCCCTCCAGTAGCAATGTCCCCAGCTCTGTGCACAAGTTCTTCTCCTGCCTTTATCTACATGATCACATGCTCTTCTTTCAGAGAGTCCAGGCCTTGCTCTATGACTACAGCGCTGCCTTCTGCCCTGATCACTCCGCATACAGCCTCAGGCCTTGCTTGTTATGTTTTTGTAGTGGTTTAGAATTGCTAATTTGAATTTCCCGGCCAATGCACCAAATAATGTGGTGGGTTTAGAACTAGCTAAACTCACCAGTGCACTTATTCATTGTTTTGTTGTGAGATATGATTTTAGGAGAAGGAAGAACAGACTCAAAGACTATAAAGTTTTATTAACAAAACTAAAAGAATGAAAAAAAAAAAAAAGAAAATTAGAATGAAACTTCCAGAACACTTTCCTTTCCCTGCCCACTTTCTTTTCTTTCCCATCTGACAACATAAAACAAAATCTGTGATTTTAAAATCAGTTATCACTTCTACAATAATCTTTCCTCAGTTCTCATAGGGCGAGGAGTTTTCTTTCTCAACACCATGGAGAAATCTCCACAAGAATACAGTCTTCTTGTGGCTTTGCATCTTCACAAACAGCAGCTGCAGGTTTAGAAAAACTCTGCTATTGTGAAATTCCTCACATTTTCACAACTGAGTCAATGGGTCATTGTCAACTTATGGGGTGTCATTTGTAAAGATGAGCTGTTCAAAGGAAAGACTCTTTTCACTAATTTCTACAATAATGTTCATCTCCAAAACCAGAGATCTTTTCTTTGCTCCCTGAGACACAGAGTCCTCTTCACTCTCATCTCTGTCAAACTCCTCAGAGCATCACTGCTTCTTCAAGATCTGCTGCCTCTGGCCAGGTCCACATTTGAACACTCCATCATCCCCCCATACTTGTTTTCTCTCATGAATTAAAGGAAATTCTGTAGTTATTATAGTCCATCTCCATGGTATTACCAAAACAACTTTCAGCGCCAATACTAGGACATCTCCTCATCTCCCCTTCTCATTCTGATACTTAAACTCTTTCTTAACTGACCCTGGTGTTTTCATGTTGTCACGCCCTGGTTTTCTCTCACCTAAGGGAAGAATCGTGGTCTGCAGGTCTCATCTGTGCACTGAAAGGGTTAACATTTCACCCAGGCTGGCAGGCGTTGGTGAGCACGATTCCAGCTGTGCTGGGTTCTCCTCTCTCCTCTGCCCAGCAGCCGCTGGAAAAGGCCACACTGAAGTGGGGGAGGGGGGCCTGGCCCAGCCCGGAGCCCAGGGTGATCCTAGCTTGGCACGGGCCGGGGGTGGGGCTGGAAGCAGGGCCTGGTGTTAGCGAGTTCTCAGCAGCTGTGACTTGGCCCAGCTCCGGTTGGGGCCCCCCTGGCCTCCCATCACCGCCCAGGAGCCACTGGGGTCCGCCCGGCCCGGCCTGGCCAGGCCACTCGGGCCGCGGCCGAGCACGGCTGTCCCCCGTTGAAGGCACGCCATGCCTTGAAGCCGGAAGCCAAAAAGGAATATTTGGAGCTTCCTGGATTTTAAAATGGGATACTCACGGAGGCGGATCCAGCTTCTCAATGGTTTACAAAGCTGTCAGTTCTCAGAACTGGACAGCTATTGGCAAGCTTTTTAAACACGGAGGAAGCTCCCCGGAGCCTCTCTCAGGAAAACCATTCCTGTGGATGGACTTCTTCTTTCTCAATATTAACTAACATCAAACACAGTTTTCTACCCTCCACTGTGTACAAGGGTGACAGTGGTGAGAGCTTCTGTGCTTCCTTCTCCATGGCACCCGGCTTCCTCCCACATTAATTAACATATTTTTGCAGCAGTGATGGCACTAGGCATTTTATTTCTGCAGGATTGTCTGCAGCAGGAGAACTAAAAGGCTTGGGCTGAAGCTATTAAAATGTCTAGCAAATATCAAGTGTCAAATTGTTGTCAAGAGTTCTTAGCATTACACAACATCTCAAAGTGTAATTTGCATTAACTTCAAATGCAGCTCTAAGAACAGCAGAACAACCCTAAATGAAAGTGATGGTAAACACACTGTTTTAATATTTCATGTCGGATATTAAGAAACAGGGGAAAGTTTAACATCAAACTAGAAAAGCCCACCCACCCATTACCCAAATCCAGGCTGCTGCAGGAGAGCTCAGCCATCTGCTGAGCTATTCCCCAGTACCCCTTGCTCAGTGGAAGACAAGTGGCCATCAGCTGCCAACACTTTGGTTCAGCCAGTGTTTCCACCTTGGTGCAATCCCTAGCAAACTCTTAAGTATGTTGCAGTGTTTAGGGTTCTCATCACTTTAGGCTTGGCAGAGTGCAGAGGCACCTCTAGGCTAGTGTTCAGCTTTATAAACTGTCTAAACAGGCAAGCAGATGTGTCGGGGCTCACAATGTATCTTCATATCATTAGGCATTGTTCAAACTTCTTCCAGCTACTAGGACTGGTTGCAGCTGCTAGTGTGTTGGAGAGGATGAAACAGGGAAACCTTATAAATATGATTGTTTAGCAAAAGATTATGAAAATATGAAACCTATGATCAAAATAGAAATGAAAGCTAGCTTTGAGTTTTAGGATACTGAGTGTTAGTTACTATATAACAAAAGAACAATGGTCTAGCTGGCTGAAGGAGAATCCTTCTGATTGAACAATACCCTTCTGTTGACAGTGAATCCAAAGGTCAAAGCGGTAAGAGAAGAATCTGAAGAGTAGCTTTTAGAGTTCAAAATGTAACACAGTATGGTAATATAATAATTCTTATAGGCTATATGTAAATTATATGGAATGTGTGTCATGTACTGGTTGGTTACTGAGAATTAGAATATTCACCACAGAAAAATATATAATGTATTGTAACAAGAACTTCGATTTCTTAATTTCCTCCCTCTTGCCCCTCTCTTTACTCTTAATCTCTTCATTCTTCCCTCTAACTCCTGCTCTCTTCACCTCCTCTCTCCTGCCCCTCTCTCTACGCCCTTAACTGCCTCTTCACCTACTTCCCTTAGCTCCTTCATCTCTATCCCTACTGCTCTCATGCTCTCTGCCCCCTCTTTCCACTCTCTCTCTCTCTCTCCCTCTTTGAGCACGTTTAAGCTGTGGCTGGCAGCGTAAATGGAGCTCTTCCACCTTCTACTTAAGTAATAAACTGTTTATCTCAAGAGCAATTGCTTATAGAGATTATCCTGTTGGCGGCACATTTATTTATTCCTACATGCTAGGACTGGTTGCTTCTTTTATTTTCATCTAAGCAGGGGCTTGATGCTGGCTTGTTCTTAAACATTAACTCCTCATCAGCAGTCTAATGGTATTGTTTATACAATCCCTTGCCTTACCTATTATTTAATGACAACTTCTGGCAGGAAAAAACCACCCTAAATCTCCCTGAAGTACTCTGACTTTGGTAAGGATCCTTCAGCAACAAGCTAATAATGAATGAGAACAGCAAAACACACAGAATAATGTGATGAGGTTGGACATGCAATTTCTGTTCCCTTACTTCCTTTGTCTTTCAGTTTGGAAGAGCATTCCCTTTAAACATAAGTTGTGGGGCGCCCCACCCAGAGGAAAAAAAGATTTAGTTAAGAGGCATGGCTTTGAGTCCCAGGAAGAGTGGACTTCACCCCTCTGCCTTATCTTCTAAGCCCAGGAATGATAAAACTCCAACCTTCCTCTATAAATCCCACCACCCTGCCCCTGTTCGAGGTTCTCTGCCTATGGGTTAAGCTGAGTTTGTTCCTGTATTGGTGTCACCCCAAATAAATGGATCTTTGAACTTAAACAAGCAGAGACCCATCTCGTTGTGTCTCATGCCGATCACTAAACCTCTCTGGACTTGTTCCTGCAGCCGTGGAATGCAACAAATGGTGGAGAAGGCAGGCACCAGTGAAGACACCAAGAAAACAGCACGACCAGCTCCATCAACACCCCATAAGTCCCCCGCTGATGACTTCACAGACGGCGAGACCCCCACGTTGAAAAGGAGGACTCAAGAGTAGCTGGCAGGAGGGCCAGGTTAAGAGTGCCTCAGTAGCATGGAGAAAAAGGGCCTATGGGGGTGATCGAGACCAGGTGATGAAATTAACATCTACCATCACCCAATGAGACGTATTGTGGATAGTTTAAGGTTTTTTTATATATAGGGAGGAGTTTTATGGATGATATGTAGGGTATGGACATTGTTGTCCATTCCCTTAACTGTTTTTTGGCTTCCATGAAGCTCCCTTTCTTTTTTAGTATATACCTCCCCATATCTTCCCCTATCCTTTGTTCCTAAAGGCAAGACTAAGAGTGAAAAATGCCAGGATGGCTCAGAGCTG
>VWYI01009580.1:3977-19279 GCA_013399455.1 Anthoscopus minutus
TCCTCATCCTCAGCATCCTCCTCATCCTCAGCATCCTCCTCATCATCCTCATCCTCAGCATCCTCATCCTCCTCATCCTCAGCATCCTCCTCATCCTCCTCATCCTGCTCATCCTCCTCCTCCTCAGCATCTTCCTCCTGCAGCAAAATGGGGCCTGGGCACCCCCTGCCCTTCTCCAGGGGCCATCCCTGCAGGACAGACCCCCTGACTGTGGGATCCCCATCCCACTGAGGGGGACTGGGCTTTTCCCACTCCTGCTGCAGGGCTGGGCTGGCTCCTGCAGCCTGGATGTGCTTTAGAGAAGCTCTTGGTGCCCTTCCTCCACCTGTGGAGCGGCTCTGCCGTGTGCAGTGCAGGGAAAGGTGTCAGGAGCGAGGGAGAAGAGCCCCAAAGCAGCTTCAAACCCCACTCTTCATTTTCCATCTGTTCCCATCCTACCTCTCTGTTTCTTATTTAACACCTTCCTCCTGGCTGTTGTCGATTTGGGGTGTAAATGGATTTCCCCCCCCCCCCCATCCAATTTTACCTGGCCCCTTCCAAACCACCTTCCCTGCCACAAAACTTTTGCTCCCACGGACATCCCAATCCTCTTGCTGCAACATTTTTGGCTCCTTGGGGCGAGTTTTATGTGGTATAAAACACAAACTACAGCTCTCAGGGGGAGGCCTGGAGGTGCTAAAAGCCTCTTTAACCCTCTGGAAGTTGGGGCACAGGAATTGCTGATGGAGAAGGGAAACTTTGCAGCCCTTCCCTGGCTTGCAGCAGCTCTGCTGCCGGCCAAGGGCAGCCTGGACCAGCGCAGCTCCTCCTCTCTGCGGGACTCTCCTCCTCTCTCCCTCCCTTCTCCTCTCCCTTTCCGGCTGCTGCAGCGTTGAACTTTTGCCAGGAGCTGGACAGAAGCTGCAGAAGCTTTCCAGAGGGAGCAGGGAACAGGCAGGGGGAGAAAAGGGAGCTCAGCCTGGGCTGCTCCTGACAGGGGGCACAGCCCCTTCTCCCCCAGCGCATCCACACATCCCTGCTCCCCGCAGCGCATCTGGAGACAGCGGAGGGCACAGCCAAGGGCTCCTGCAAGAGAGTTTCCCCTCCTTTTCCACTGGAAAAAGGGCAAATCTCCCTTTCCCAGGTCCCGTTCCTCCCTAAGGCTGCAGAGACGCTCCAGGCTCGCCCTGGGGCTGCGCCTGCCCCTGGAGCTCTCCTGGCACCCTGGATCTCCTGCAGGTTTTCCCCTCAGGACGCCCAGCAGCAGGAGTTTCTGCTCTGTTGTTTCTGCTCTGTCTCTGCCCTCCCTTATCCCCCAAATCGCAGCTGCCTGGGGGAGAATTCCCAGAAGGAGGCGCTGGAGGAGCCCCAAATTCCCTCAGTTTTCCCCCAGGGACCTGCAAATCCAGATTAACCCTTGCTGCATCCTTTTCCTTCCCCTCCCAGCTCCGTGCAGGCTGCTCCAGGCGTGACAAGCTCCCCAGGGGTGATTTGGGTCACAAGAGAGGGAGGACAACTCCAGGTTTGGACACTCTTGCCCAGCCCAAATAAAATCTGCAGGAGGTTTTTGGTTGGGGGTTTATTTTTTTTTCCTTCCTCTGAGCTCAGTGGCTGCCTCCTGTTTGATTCACCAGCTGCATTTCTTTCAGGAATAACTCCTCCCTTCCCCTTGGCTCCCTCCCAGCTCTCCCCCAGACACACCTGGAGGAAACAGCCCCAAAAGGCACCTGCACCTGCCTGTGGCTGGGCTTTTGCTCCCTCCTGGCTGTGCAGGAGCTGCCAAAACCCCTCCTCCTCCTGCAGCCAAACCTGCAGGCTCAGAGCATCCACCCAGCTTTGCGGTCTTAAAGCCAAAATTCAGGTGTTCCCAAAATTAAAGGTGATTTTAGTGGCAGGAACAGCCCGGGTTGTGCCATTTGTGTGCTGGGATCAGTGGGAAGCAGCGCTGCCACGCTCTCAAATCCATAAATCCAGCAGCAGGAGCATCAGAGCCCCACAGAAGGTTTTATCAAGAGTTACAGAAAGGACTAAGAGATAGAGATGTTAAAGGGGAAAAAAATAGGGAAAGCCCAACTGCAGTTTAAATGGGAGTGAGGTGTTTGTCAAAAAAAAAAAAAATTGCACGGAGAAAAATATATAAAAATATTTCCCTCAAAAAAAAAAAAAATTCAAAAATTAAAACCAGCAACTCCTCATCTTCACCTATCAGTGGTGCCAATAAAACCTGTGATTCTCCCAGTAACCTCTGCTGGGAGAGCCTCTCCTCCAGGCTGGCTGATTTATAATTTCATCTCTGCCTCAGAGTGGTGCAAAGCCCTCTCCTCTCCAGGAGGAGAAGCGCCAGGGATGAAACAGCTGAAATGGAGATGAGTATTTGCAGACCTCTGCAAACCTTTCAATTAAGTGCTGATATTAAAATAAACCCAGAGTGATGGAGGTGATTCCATCCCCCGGGACGGGAATGTGCAGCCTGCAGGGAGGGCTGGGGTGGGAGCTGAGCTGCTCTGGCTGCAGAATTCAGGGATTTTTATTCCCAGACTGCAGAGCTGAGCACATTCAGCTGCCTTGAGCCACCTCACTGCAGCAGAGCTCTCCCAGCTTCATTTCTCCCGGCTTCAATCTGTGTTTTATGGGCAGCAGCTCGTGCCAGACTGGGAAATAAAGGGATTTTTTTTACATCTTCCCAAGAAATGCTTTTCTCTTGTGTGTGTGGGGGAGATGATTCACTCGCTCCAGGGCGGCCTTGTGAACATCCCACGTGGATTTTATTGCTGCCTCTGCAGCAAGGGGGAAAAAAATAGCCCAAAGATTGAAATAACTGAATTATAGGGAAAGCATCCCTCAGCTGTTCATCCCCTTTTTTGTGACCAAAGGAAGTTAATCCTGCAATTCTCTGCTTCAGCTCCCTGCAGAAAAAAACATGACTCTAAAACCCCTCTGCTTTTTAATTTTCTGCTTTTTAATTTAATAAATTATTTATTTATTTATAATTAAATAAATGCTCTTTTGGAGCCATGTTTTATCTTTATTTTCCTTCATACTGGAGAATTTTGGGGAGGAAATGAAGTCTCTGGCTGCATCATGTGCTCTCAGCTGCGTTCTAAATGCAGTTTTCTCTCTTCACCCTGTCACCAGCAGGACTTAATTCAGCTAAAAATGGGAAAACAGAAAAATATTCCACTGCTCCCCTCTGGATAATGCTGCTGCCACGAGGATACAACTCCCAGAACATGAGGGATATTAAATTTCTGCTGTTGAGCCAGCTGCACGTGCTCCAGCACATGTTCCTTCAGCACCCAGCCCTCAACCAACACCACAAAACCAGAATTATTGTTAGAGACCACTGAAATCTGGATTATTGTTAGAGCCCCGGGGATGGGGCTGGTGCCCAGAGCAGCTTTTTAGGGCACAACAAAGCTCAGCTCAACTGAGTTCATCAGCTGCCCTTAAGTGAGGACTAAAGCCAGGGCCAGCTTAAACCCAGCTCCAGGTGCAGCCCTTGCTCCTCACATGGGCAGGAACCAAACTAAAGTAATGAGACTTTGCAAATTAATGAATTATGCCCTTCCAAATGGGCTGCAGGGGTTTTTTTCAGGAGTTGTATTTGTCTGGAGAAGCTGCCCCATGCCTGGAAGCAGCTTGGTCTGGAGGAAAGAAAAAGATGTTGTTTTTTTTTTAAGGTCCCTTCCACTCAAAGCACTCCAGGATTTTCCTCAGTTGATGTTTAATTGCTGGAACCAAAAGCAGAACATCCATTTAATTGATTCTGGGAGATAAGAACCAAGCCTGGGATCTGCCATCAGATGCTGCGGCCTAGTTTGGAGGCCTGTTCCAACAAGTAAACAAAGCTAATTAATGAATCTTCTAATTAAGCGTTCCCTGATAGAGCTCAGATGAAAGAATTGGCCGCCTGCTTTCTCCAGCTCCTGTAATCAAGAGACAGAACAAACTCAAAGTGAGCAAATTGCTGCTACTGTGTGCAGAAATTGGTGTAAATAACAATAAAATAATGAAAGCTGCCCGGGCGCTCGCTGTATCTGGCACCAACAAAGCAAATAAAGGTTCAAAGGAGAGAAATTAAACATTTATTTGCATTTCTTCTGAGTCTCCCAGAGACTGCAGTTCAGTCCTTGCAGACAAAATTCTGCTTTGGTTTGGAAGTTCCTGTGAGTGTTGCCTCCTATTAAAAGGAGTGTTTGGAATATAGGAAGAGGAATTCCTAAAATGGGAGATTTTATTCTAGTTCATCAAAGTAGATCAGAGCATTTTCTTTTTTGCCTGTTTTAATTCAACTCATCCAGACACTTTGATTTTATGTATTTTAGACAAATACATAAGACCTGACATCAGAGTTATAAAATGTTTTTAGCAGTGGGAGCATCTGAATCCCCACTCCCTCAGAGCTGGGCTTTTAGGAGGTGGAAATAATTTTTTTTAAAAAAAGGGAAACCAATGTTTTTGCTTTTATTTTTTAATTTTTAATTTTTACTCAGGACTGCTTGGTTTCTGTGTAAATCCCAACCAAGCAAGCAACAGCTCCTTCTGTGCTTCTGCAATAAAAGCAGCAGCAGATAATGAAAGCTCCACCCAAAATGCCCCCATTGCAGTTTCTGATGGGAAATCCTTTAATTAAAAAAGGGGAAAAAAGGGCAAACCTCACCAGAGTTCAGTGGGTGCATTCAGGTAATTCAGTGAGTTTTCCTTGAGGAAATTCCAGTTGCAGGTCAGGATGTGTTATTTATGGATGCAGCAGAGGAAAAGGAATGAACAGGGATGTTTTGCCCTGGAGTTGCTGCCTTTCCTTGGGCAGCACTGGGATTTGGAATCCTGAAATGGTTTGGGGTGGGAGGGACCTCAAAATCCCTGGGATTTGGAATCCTGGAATGGTTTGGGGTGGGAGGGACCTCAAAATCACTGAGATTTGGAGTCCTGGAATGACTTGGGGTGGGAGGGACCTCAAAATCCTCAGGATTTGGAATCCTGGAATGGTTTGGGGTATGAGGGACCTCAAAATCCTCGGGATTTGGAATCCTGGAATGGTTTGGGGTGGGAAGGACCTCAAAATCCACCCCTTTCCACCCCTGCCATGGCAGGGACAGCTCCCACTGTCCCAGACTGCTCCAGTCTGGCCTTGGGCACTGCCAGGGATGGGGCACAGCTGCCTTTTCATTTCTGCATCATCCCTCAAAACAATTTGTGCTATTTGGGTCACCCAGGGACTGTTTCCAAGAGGGTTTGGGATTCTCTGCCTGAAGCCTTGATGGCCTGGAGTCACTCACACCCAGTTAAACCAGTAAGGAGCAGCTTCAGCTCCCTCAGGGGCAAGGGGAAGCGCTGCTGCAGATGAGGCATTGTATTAAGAATTGGATTGAATGCGACTGAGGCACTGCATTATTTCCTCAGGTGAGACAAATGGCACAGGCCACTCCATCCTGGCTGGAACCAGCCCTGCTTTCTCCCCTTCCTCTGCTCACAATATTGGTTTTTCTAACAAAAACACATCCAGAGGCTCGATGATCCTCTGCATTGTGGCAGAAGGCAGAAAAAGGGACACAAAGGCAGCATTTGGGTCTGTGTTTCCACACCACATCCTGCTTTAGAGCTCCCTGGCTTTCTGCACGGTGGTTTTAGGATGCCTTATCTGCAACAGGGGCACAGCACAAACCAGGAGCGATGTCCCCGACAAATCCCCTGCAAACCCGATCCCCTCATCCAGGAGGCTCTGCAGAACCCAACTCCCCTCACCTGCAGAGCCCAGCAAACCCCAATGTCCATCCCCTCACCTGCAGAACCCTTCAAACCCTAATGTCCATCCCCTCACCTGCAGAGCCCTTCAAACCCCAATGTCCATCCCCTCACCTGCAGAACCCTTCAAACCTTGGCTCCCCACACCTGCAGAACCCTGTAAAACTTGACCCTTGTCACCTGCAGAGCCCTGTACATCCCATCAACCCCCTCACCTGAGAAACCCTTCAAATTCTGAACCGCCCCACCTGCAGACCCCTTCAAACCCCATCACCCCCTCACCTGAGGAACTCTTCAAACCCCATCATCCCCTCACCTGAGAAACCCTTCAAACCCCATCATCCCCTCACCTGAGGAACTCTTCAAACCCCATCACCCCCTCACCTGAGAAACCCTTCAAACCCCATCATCCCCTCACCTGAGAAACCCTTCAAACCCCATCATCCCCTCACCTGAGGACCCTCCTGCCCCACAGGGACCCTTCCAGCCCCCACCCCCTCACCTGCAGATGGAATCTGTCACCTCTGCCCTCCCTGTGCCTGGAAATACCAAGTTTGGGGAGCAGGATGCCTTCAGGGGTGGCTTTCTTTTCCTTGGGGTGCCAAAGCTCCATCCTCACCCCGAGTGCCACGGGGGCTGCACACTGCAGGGCTGTCTGTGGAATCCCATCCTCCTCCCCATCCTCCTGGCACACAGCAAAGGGTTTTCCACTCAAAAAAAATACGTAAGGAATATTGACAGCCTGCAGTTACAAGGCTTGTTTTGCTGAGATCTGAGGCACAGTGGGTTTTACAAGCTGAGGTACATTCCTTTATTAATACATGCCATAATAAATGATAGCATTAATAATTAAATCTTGTGCTCAGGTTGCTGTAGGGCAGATTAGCATGAATCCATTGGCACGAAATAAGGTGTTTCAGTTTGCAGGAGCTGAGAATCCCAGAAAATATCAGCTCCCTAAATCCCTGACCAACATGCTGGGAATTCTCCTCTCTGCAGTGTCTCCACTCCTCACTCCTTCCTCTTTCAAGCCCAGCCTCTGCTGAAGATTAAATAGATTAGCACACAAAACTCTGCCTGTGCTGCTTCCTTTGCACACTCTGAATAATGAATGGCTGCTCTGACATGCACGGGTGCAGCCAGGACTCGAATTTTAAAAACCAACGGTGAATAAAAACCGAGGCAGAGGCTGCTGAGAGCAGCTGCCCTCATCTTCAGGAGGACTCTGTAGATTTGCAGAATAAAGTCTCCCAGCAGCTCTGCTGGGATATTGTGACATTTAAGCCTTTATGAGCTCTTGGTGCAGTTCATTCCACCCAGAAGGAGCTCGGCTGAGCAGGGACTGCAGCTCTGTAGCTCGGAGAGGCCCTTCACAGCTCAGTGATCCTCACATTTAAACACCCTGAAACTTATGGAGAAGCTGTCACACCACAGGTGATGTTCCCACTGGAAAATCGTGGGAAATACATTAAATCCACCCTGCTCTACCTGTCCTGAAAGGCTGCTGTAAAACAGATGTTCCTTTGTGCCAGAAATACCCAATCACCACTGCAATTACTGACAGGCACATTAATTCATACATGTTACTAAGCTCCTCTCTTTGACAAGCACCTCAGCATTTTTGTGATATCTGTCTAATAAATGTCTCCCAGTCTGTACTGACTTTTAATCCTTCCTCGAGAAAGCCCTGGAGGGTCTCTTCTGTGGTATATTTGCCCTTCTGACTCCAAGAGGTGAATTCTTTCATTGAAATTGTCTTTTTTTAGAGCCTCCCACGCAGTCTGTGCTCAATGCTTCTCTCATTTACCTCTGATAAATCTCTGCTACATAAATACTGCTTTGTTCTAATCAACCAGTGGTGATAACCTGGCCCAGAGGCAGCTGCAAGGCTGCTGTCCAGTTTAATCTCTGGATTAGCCGGATTAGACAAGGATAAATATCCTGTCCCTGTGATCTGTGTCTCAGACTTGGCTCCAGGCAATCCCAAGGAACCAGGTTTCAGTTCTGCCAGGCCTGAGAACCACCCTGGGTCTGCTTCTGCTTTCGTGGCATGAAAGGACCAATAACGCTGCCAGGCTCCCCCTGAAGTGCCCGAGGCCAGGCTTGGAGCACCCTGGGACAGTGGGAGCTGTCCCTGCCCATGCCAGGGGTGGCCCTAGATGGGCTTTAATGTGCCCCGTCCCCAAACCATTCCATGATCCTGTAATTACCTGGTTATTGTATATTATTATATACAAAGGACGTGGGGAGCCTGCAGGGGCTCAAAGAGCACTCATGCCTTGTGAAAACTGCAAAGTGGAGGCAGAAAAAAACACCAAATTTACACTTGCCTGGGGGTGCTGAGCTGCAGCCAGGGTTGGGTGTCCCCCAACCTCACTGAGGCGACCTCAGCCACAACCTGGGGCTTGCAGCACCTTCCCAAAGCTTCTGCCAGGGCAGAAGAGAAGCAGAGCTGGGGGTTAAACACAGCCTGGGTGGGCTGGTGGTGCAGACAGACCTGAGGGGAGTTGGATCTGAGCTTGGGGGTGCAGACAGACCTGAGGGGAGCTGGATCTGAAAGGGCCAGAGATGAGGCCGAAGAGGGGGCAAGAGGAGGATCCGAGGCTGTGCCCAAGGAGGGCTGAGATAGAGCTGAGATAATGAGACAGGACTGCTCCAGAGCGGGCCCGTCACAGCCGCCTGTGCCCGCGGGGATGCGCGGAGCTGTCCAGGCCACTGCCGTGACGGCCGGAGCTGTCCAGGCCACTGCCGTGACGGCCGGAGCTGTCCAGGCAGGCATCACCAGGGCGAGGTCCGGCCGGAGCCACTCAGGGCATCACAGCAGTGAGGGAATGCCTGGATCCGGCATCCGCTCCCCGCGATGCTGCCTGGACCGCTCCGGGCATCCACCTCCCCACAGCGGTGCCCGGACCGCTCCGGGGATCCCCTCCCCACAACGGTGCCTGGACCATTCTGGGCATCCCCTCCCCTCGCCGGTGCCCGGACCNTCCCCAGAGCGGTGCCCGGACCGCTCCCGCATCCCCTCCCCGCGGCGATGTCGCCGCGCCCCGCCCCATCCCCGCCCGGAGACCGCTCCGCCCGCCCTCCCCGCTCATAAATATCGGGGTACGGGCGGCGCCCGCCGCAGAGCCGCCGCCGGAGCGCCCGCAGCCATGAGCTCGTACGGGTACGATCCGTTCTTCCCGTCCTACAAGCGGCGCTACGGGGACAGCCCGCGCATCCATGTGTCGGTGCGCAGCGGCGGCGGCTTCGGCTCGGCGCGCTCCGCGTACTCCAGCCTGTCCGCGCCCGTGTCCTCCGTGTCCGTGCGCCGCAGCTACGCCAGCTCCAGCGCCTCGGGCTCGCTGCTGCACTCGGTGGACAGCCTGGACCTGAGCCAGGTGGCCGCCATCAGCAACGACCTCAAGTCCATCCGCAGCCAGGAGCGAGCGCAGCTGCAGGACCTCAACGACCGCTTCGCCTGCTTCATCGAGCGCGTCCACGAGCTGGAGCAGCAGAACAAGGTGCTGGAGGCCGAGCTTCTGGTGCTGCGGCAGAAGCACGCCGAGCCCTCCCGCTTCCGAGCGCTGTACGAGCAGGAGATCCGCGAGCTGCGCTTGGCCGCCGAGGAGGCGACGAGCGAGAAGCAGGCGCTGCAGGGCGAGCGGGAGAGCCTGGAGGAGACGCTGCGCGGGCTCCAGGCGCGCTACGAGGAGGAGGTGCTGAGCCGCGAGGACGCGGAAGCGCGGCTGCTCGAGGTGCGCAAGGGCGCGGACGAGGCGGCGCTGGCTCGGGCGGAGCTGGAGAAGCGAGTGGACAGCCTGCTGGACGAGCTGGCCTTCCTCAAGAAGGTGCACGAGGAGGAGCTGGCCGAGCTGCAGGCGCAGATCCAGTACGCGCACCTGTCCGTGGAGATGGACGTGTCGGCCAAGCCCGACCTGTCGGCCGCGCTGCGCGACATCCGCGCTCAGTACGAGAAGCTGGCGGCGCGCAACATGCAGAACGCCGAGGAGTGGTTCCGCAGCCGCTTCACCGTGCTCAGCGAGAGCGCGGCCAAGAACACGGACGCCGTGCGCGCCGCCAAGGACGAGGTGTCCGAGAGCCGCCGCCTGCTCAAGGCCAAGACGCTGGAGATCGAGGCCACCCGCGGCATGAACGAGGCGCTGGAGAAGCAGCTGCAGGAGCTGGAAGAGAAGCAGAGCGCGGATATCTCTGCGCTGCAGGTGAGCGGGTGAGGGCTGGAAGGGTCGCTGCGGGGCAGGAGGTTCCTCAGGGGCGGGGATGAGGGGGTGTGCAGGGCTCTGCAGCTGAGGGGGTGATGGGGTTTGAAGGGGTCTGCAGGTGGGGGGGTTCAGAATTTGAAGGGATTCTCAGGTGGGGGGGTGATGGGATGTGCAGGGCTCTGCAGGTGACAAGGGTCCAGTTTTACAGGGTTCTGCAGGTGTGGGGAGCCAAGGTTTGAAGGGTTCTGCAGGTGAGGGGATGGACATTGGGGTTTGCTGGGCTCTGCAGGTGAGGGGAGTTGGGGTCTGCAGAGCCTCCTGGATGAGGGGATCGGGTTTGCAGGGGATTTGTCGGGGACATCGCTCCTGGTTTGTGCTGTGCCCCTGTTGCAGATAAGGCATCCTAAAACCACCGTGCAGAAAGCCAGGGAGCTCTAAAGCAGGATGTGGTGTGGAAACACACCCAAATCGGGATCTGAATTACCAAAATCAACCCAGAAATGGGGACTTGCTTAGTGTGAGGTGTTATAAATCAGAATGTAAAATGCCTCTGATAAAGCCATGTGTCCATGTACTGATACAGCCTGAGCTATACTGTCCCAAAAAACCATGGAATCACGGAATATCCCGAGTTGGAAGGGCCCTGCAAGGATCATCAATGGATATCCCCAAGCTAAAATTAGAAAAAGCACGCAGAGGCCAAAATCAAAATGAAATAATGCACAAATTTCATGGATGCTTTAGCACTTGGGTACCAGAAAATTGAGTTCTGTGTGTTGAATAATGGGCAGTAGAAATCCTGCCAGGAAGGTGTTAAGTGATGCTTTTTGGCTGAAGGTGGAGTGGGAGCTGTGCAGTTTCTGTCTGCTAGAGCAAGGTTAAGTTAAAAGGGTTGGATAAATTCCATGTGATTATTGCTAGACTTGAGAGAACAGAATTTCATGCTGCCAATATTGTTCCATCCCACAGGATACAATCAACAAACTGGAGAACGAGCTGAGAACCACAAAGAGTGAGATGGCTCGGTACTTGAAGGAATATCAGGACCTGCTCAATGTGAAAATGGCCCTGGACATCGAAATTGCAGCTTATAGGTATGGTGGGGGTGTTTTGATGAGCCAGAACCCGCAGTAGTTCCCATTCTCATCAGGAGAATTCAGGTTATTTGTCATTCCCCCAGCAGAAGTTTTAATAGATTTGTGTCAGAGTTTATTTCATCAGCTCCTCTCTGTGTGCACACAGAATTTTTAGCTTGGCAATAATTGATCTCAGCTCTCCATCCTTACAGATAAAAGTACCTGTCTGTACTCAGGGAAGAGATTTTGTGTCAGTGGAATTCCTCAATACCAATGGCCCATTCTCAAAATGGGAAATCCCTCAATGCCCTCAAGAACAGGGATTTTTTTTTCCTAGCTTTTAAATCTACAAATTAAATATTTTCCAGTAGAACTGCTGCTAAATAACTGTGGTGCTTTGTCTCAGATACTGAGAGATGTCGATGCTGGAACAGAATTTCTGTGGAAGCCACAAGGGGGAATACTGAGGGAGCAGCTCCAAACCTTGTCTGGCAGCTCAGCAGCAAATTGTTACTGAGCTGTGCAAACTGCAGGGTGGTAAAATACCCCTCTAGCTCCACCTGCCACGGGAACCTGGTTCTGGAGAGGTTTTCCTGTTCCTTCCAACAAGCAAACCCAATTCATTCACCCACAGCGGGCGCTGAAGAAATGACTCTGAGAAAACAGGGTAGCGCCGGCACATCTCAGCTTAAACAACACATTTAAAAAAAAACCCCTAATAACCACATGTGCAGTCTGCAGGGCTCGTGATGCTGCTGCACAACCAACTCCTTTCTCCTTGCTTTTATTATTTTTTTTTTGTTTGTTTTGTTTGGTTTTATTCCTCGCTAGGAAACTGCTGGAAGGGGAAGAGACCCGGCTGAGCTTCACCAGCGTGGGCAGCATCACCAGCGGCTACAGCCAGAGCGGCCCCTCCTTCGGCAGGGCCGCCTACAGCGGCCTCCAGGCCAGCTCCTACCTGCTGAGCACCCGCCCCTTCCCCACCTACTACTCCAGCCACGTCCAGGAGGAGCAGATTGAGATCGAGGAAACCATCGAGGCTGCTAAGGCGGGAGAAGCCAAAGCGGCTCCCGCAGAAGAGGGCGAGGAGGAAGAGAAAGAGGAAGGCGAGGAGGAGGAAGCGGGAGAGGAGGCTGAAGAAGAGGAGGAAGGTACTTGGAGTTGCTTTTGAATCCTTTTTATTCGTGCTGGGCTGGGCTGGGCTCTGGCTGATCAGCAGAGCTGCCCCCTGCCTGTCCTGGATAAACCCCAATGATTAAATTGAGTGGTTAAAGATCTTTTCTACTCCCATGAGCTGAAGGATGGTGGGCTTGAGCCCATGGAAATTACCAGGGAGGTCTGAATATTGAGTGGAAGATGGTGTTCAGATCAGGCAGATTATAGGTTTTCAAAAACCCTAATGGTAATGTTCAGATGTTCCAGACATCCTCAAAAAGAAGGATCAAGGACATCCTGAGCTAAATATGAATTCCCAGGGAGCAGCCAGGGATAATGGGAGCATCAGCTGATGTGTGGGGCTGGAATTACTGGGTTGAGTGCATGGCAGCATCACCTCTCTGCAAGGCATTGGTGGCCACTGGGCTATGAGAGGTTCATTAATGTGAAGTTTAATTATAGTGAAATTACAGCTAAAGAGCCAGTTGGAGAGCAGTGAAAGATAATTCAAGTCTTTGGATAAGGCTTTAAGCACTGAGCCCAGAACTGATGTTTCTCAAGGCCATGATTTGTTTTTTGTGAAGTGTTTGACTCTCCCTGAAGCCCAGCAGAAATCGGTTGTGCAGTTTTGCTGTAGCTGGCTCCCAAAATGAGTGGGGTCAAAGGGAATTCCCGCTGAGCTGGGGTCAGGAATTGTAGCTGGATGCGAAATATCTTTCTGTCCTCCAAAGGTGCTAAGGAGGAATCAGAAGAAGCCAAAGAAGGTGAGGAAGAGGAAGGAGAAGGGGAAGAAACAGCAGCAGAAGAAGGGGAGGAGTCCCAGGAAGCTGCTGAGGAAGCTGGCGAAGAGGAGAAGGAGGAGAAGGAAGAGAAAGAGGCAGCAGGAAAGGAAGAGAGCGAAGGCAAGAAGAAAGCCTGACCTGAGGGCAGCTCTCCATCAGAACCAGCAGCTGGCAGAGCTCCAGCTGCAGCCTCACCTATTTAATTCAGTGACCACTGAGGTTCCAGTTCATGATTATGATGTTTCTCCCTGTGCAGAGTCTGAGTTTGCTTGCAGAGCACCCAAGGCTTGCTCCCCGAGTGCCGCATGGTTCCACGTACGAGTTCAGGGCTTCTGTCTTCCCTGGGTGACCCAGAACCTTCACATTTCAAATGGAGGGGTGGGAATGAGTGGTGGGAATGAAAGGGTTACCTTTAAACTTGCATTAAAAGCAATTCTGGAAACGGTGGGTGGGGGAAATGATGGAGGCTTCATGAAGTACGTGCAATAAAGCAGTCAATAAAGTTCAGAAATGCTTACACGGATTCCTCGTGCACCTCCTGTGTCACTGATGCCCTGAAAAGGTTGATAAAGGGGCTTGGCCCACTCGTCTTGTGGATGAGAAGTGGGAAAAATCCCTTGGGGGGGGTGTAAAACGTCACACATTTTGTAAAAATGCCCCGGGGTGTGGTGGTGGTGGCTGAGGGCGCGGCGAGCACGAGCTCCCTTCTGAAAAATGGGAATTTCCTCCAACCCGTGCAGAGGGGAAAAGCAAACGTGGCTGTTAAATTGTGGCAGAGGTTGTTTGGGTGTCTGGGGGATCAGCGAGGAGAGGGGAGAACAATCGAGGGTGTAGGTTGAGGCTTGGAGCAAAGAATATCTCCAAGAGGAACATGAAAATCAAAACGTGATGGGTGGTGTGGGGGAAGGAGCTGCCTCTCCCCCAGGTGCTGTCTGAACTCAACCCTCTCTGGGCTCATTTTCTTCTGAGAATTTCCCAGGGCCTTTTAAAGCTTTAACTGAGCTGAAAAAAAGGCAGAGAAAAGGAGCATTTCCAGCAGCAGCACAGCCTGGCTCTTCCACAGCGTCCTGTGCTCAAGGTTCCATTTCCTGAAGCTGATACGTAAAATTAAACCTGGTGAGGGCAAGCACTGGGCTAATGCTGCAAATTAAACCCGTTTCAATAAAATAAACCCATGGAAATGTAAGTTTAAATGGGTATTAATGGCTGCAGTAAACTTTACAGAAGGATTTGCGCAGGATTTTGGGGTAACTTTTGATTTTATGCACTGGTGATGTGGCATCAGTGGAGTTGCATTGGTTCTCCTTAATGGCTTTGTTCAGAGAGAAAGGAAATCTCTTTTTTATACAAGTTATAGGGGGATACGAAAAGCATCTCCCTTTTCAGTGTTTAAAGGGTGATAGAAAAGATTATGATGGATGAAGCAAGCACTTAAAATTATTATTTACTTCCACATTCCCAAGAAAAGCAGCAAGAGAAAGAAAAAGAAGCCTGATCAAACCATTCAGAAAAGCAGTAATTCCAGTAACTCCCAGTATCACTTCCAACCTTTTTGTCCCTAATTTCCTGGGACTTGATGGTTTCGAGAACCAGAAGGAAAAAGAAAATAATTTTCACTTTCTTCGACAACAGCTCTTCAATATTCTTTTCCACATTTCCCTGCTGCTTTTAATGGGAGCTTTCCCCTCCCTGTGCTTATGCAGATCTGGCACAAAGCAGATTTTCTTTTTGCTCTGCAGGACAGAGGTGAGGAGAACTGGGGGAACTCACGGAGTTCTCTCACAAAAGCTGCTCCCTCGGGGTGTGCCAGCTCCAGCTCCCCCAGCAGGGACTGTTGGGGCTGCTGCTCGGAGATAAGGAAGGAGAGCTGGTTCTCAGAAATGGGGGTTGGTGCTCAGAAATGAGAGCTGCAGCTCAGGAATGAGAATTGGTGCTCAGAAATGAGAATTGGTGCTCAGGAATGAGAGTTGGTGCTCAGGAATGAGATTTGGAGCTCAGAAATGGGAGTTGGTGCTCAGGAATGAGAGCTGGTGCTCAGAAATGAGAATTGCAGCTCAGGAATGAGAGTTGGTGCTCAGGTATGGGAGTTGTAGCTCAGAAATGAGAGTTGGTGCTCAGAAATGAGAACTGGTGCTCAGGAATGAGAGTTGGAGCTCAGAAATGAGAGTTGGTGCTCAGGAATGGGAGTTGTAGCTCAGAAATGAGAGTTGGTGCTCAGAAATGAGAGTTGGTGCTCAGGAATGAGATTTGGAGCTCAGAAATGGGAGTTGGTGCTCAGGAATGAGAGCTGGTGCTCAGAAATGAGAATTGCAGCTCAGGAATGAGAGTTGGTGCTCAGGAATGAGATTTGGAGCTCAGGAATG
>VWYI01009580.1:19408-34519 GCA_013399455.1 Anthoscopus minutus
GAGTTGTTGCTCAGGAATGAGAGTTGGTGCTCAGGAATGGAGCTGGCTCTGGGAAATCGCCCAGGTGCTCTGGCAGGAAGCGTGCCTGGCACTCAGCTGGGACAGAGGGGCTGCTGCTGAGGAGAAAAGTCCTGTTCCAGCCCTGGCCAGAGCCCATCAGGACCAGGAAAGGCAGAGCAGAGCCGGGCAGCTCGGCTGGAGATGGCTCCGACGAGGGCTGGAGGGACAGGGCAAGGGGGAACGGCTTCAAACTGGCAGGGAGGAGGTTTAGATGGGATAGTGGGAAGGAATTGTTTATTTAGGGGATCTGGAGAGGCAGGGGTGGAATTTCCAGAGGAGCTGGGGGTGCCTGTGGATCTCTGGAGGTGTCCAAGGCCAGGCTGGACGGGGTTTGGAGCAGCCTGGGGCAGGGGAGCTGTCCCTGCCCATGGCAGGTGGGACTGGATGGGCTTTAAGGTCCCTCCAACCCAAACCTTCCATGATTTATCAACCCCAGCATTTCTCCAAGCACTCTGAGCTCCTTTAACTCTTCAAAACCCGAATTTTCCTCCTCCTCCACCACTTTTTTTTTTTTTTTTTTGCTGACTAACCCCTCATCCCTTTGCATCCCTCTGTGTTCTGGGAAGCGAAGCTCCCTGTGCTGCTCCAGAGCAGCAGGTGCAGAGCTCCAGCAGCTCTCCCCTCTCTCCTGCCGCCGTTCCCAGGCTGATCCCTGCTCCCTGGGTTATTTTTAATGCATTGCAGCTCTGCAGGGCTGAGTCAGCCCCAGCAGGAGCTGCAGCAGGGCTGACTCTGCAGGGAGCAGCCCCCCCAGCCCTGCTGCCCAGGCTGCTGGGAGGGAGCCTGGGCTGCATTTATTTCTGCATCTCTGCATCTCTGCATTTCTGCATTTCTGGGTTCCCAGCTGCCCCCAGGGCTGTGGTGTGGGTCCTGCTGCCAGCACTTGCCTTACCTTGGAAGATGCAGGCGCTGCCTTTGACGCAGTGCAGTAAGAGCTGGCAGAGGGAGGCTCAGGAGAAACTTTCACCCCAGTTGCAGCTGCAGCAGCTGCACTCCTGTGAGGCCACAAGTGTCCTGGGGGCTTTTGCTGCTCCTTGGGTCTGGCTCAGGCTGAGCTCTCACCCCAGGGAGCGCCCAGGGAGGTGCAGGATGCACACACCCCCTCCCCTGCCCTCCCCTCAGCAAGGGGAACACCTGTACAGAACCTCCACGTTCCAGAAATTCTCCTTCTAATAACTAAATAATCAGCAATTCATCATTTGCTGCCTTCCCAGATTAGTTAAGGATGCTTTAATCCCGAAAAAGCAGGGATAAAGCCCACATGTGAATGGGGAGGGCACAAGCCCTGATGACAGGAGAAAATTCTGGTGCCTGACTCAGCTCCCTGGCAAATGCATCCCATTTGTGTTTTGTAACGCTTCCCAGTTTGTTCCCACCTGGAATTTTGTTCTGGGATGCTGAAAAATAACTGTGGCATCTCCACAACCCAGCCCAGGAAAAAGAACCTGGTTTAGAGCCCTCCAGCTCCTGAAGCCACTGTTCACTGGTCTGAATATCCCACCTTAAAAAAGATGCAGAAGCCTTCACTGTAAATTCCTTTAATTATTATTTTTCCATTCATGGATTTTTTTTTAATTGTTTAATGAGCTGCTCTGTCTGAAAATAATGATTCCCTTCTCTGGTTCTGTGCTGTCTGGAGGAGTAATTGGTGCAGAACAGGCAAATAACATCCTATTCATGCCTCTGTGCCCGGGAATTGTGCTCTCCTTTGAAACTGTTTGATTGCAGATGTCAGTAGACAAAACCTCTTGGCACCATTAAATATTAATCAGTTCTTCCAGTTTCATAAACATTTAGAAATGTGTTAACCACTTGCTCATTCCTCTTAGGATTTGCTGGGAACATCTGCAGTGGGAAATGGGCAAAATTCACAAACGTGGTGTGTTAGAGCAGGGGGAAGAAATGGAGTTGTGGGCAGAAACTGCAATGTGAGAGGTGTTTTGGGTGGGACAGGGGGAAGTGAGGATGCTGTCAGTCACATCACGC
This sequence comes from Anthoscopus minutus, assembly GCA_013399455.1. Lineage (NCBI taxonomy): Eukaryota > Metazoa > Chordata > Aves > Passeriformes > Paridae > Anthoscopus > Anthoscopus minutus. Next base: position 21,455 of record VWYI01009580.1, read on the forward strand.
CAAGGGTTTGCCTCCCAAAACCACCCAGGGAACAGACGCAGCCTGGGGTTGGTCCCAGGAGCTGCAACCCCGGATTGCCCGAGTGCAAACAGGAACAAATCCCCCCAAGCCATGATTTTGGGCTCCCTGGAGCTGTGTCCTACCAGGACTGAAGGGAAAGAAGCTGGAAAGGAATCCCAGGGTGGGGAATGTCCAGGCTGGGGTCCCCCCTGCACACGTTCAGTGTTCCCGAAGCTCCTGCAGACACCAACATTTAACCCATGGTGCCAGGGGACCCTTCCCCGTGCTGAGGATTCCCAACTTCCCACTGGGAGGGATGGGTTTTGCACTTTGGGACATTGGAGGGGCTTCTAGAACTTACCTGGAAGCACACACACATAAATATTGGTCGCTGGTTGAGGTGTGGTGTTCTCTTGAAAATTTTCTTTAAACCCAAAGGGGAAACACTTTCAGTTCTCACAAACCTTTGGGCACTTTGTGTTTTAACACAATTTGGTGCAGGTACCAGAAATAGGGGAGTGCTGAACTCCTTATTCCTAAAGGTAAAGCTATTTTTGTGTCACACCCACACGTGGCCACGGAGAAGCTGCCGTTTAATTTGCTAACTCTGCTTTAATTAAACATCACTCAGCAGCCAAGCTGTTGAGCACAGATTCCCATTATTGATAGCAGCAGGAGAAACATCCCTTGCTTTGCTCCACAAAGACACCCAGATTTATTTGGAAGCCTTATCTGCTGAGGGCTCTCCACCACTTCTCCAGTGAAGAACACGCTGAACCCTTTCCATTAAAAACTCCTTGATCTTCAGTTATTGATGGGGTGAAGAATCGAAGGCACATGGAAATCCTAGACTTTGATCAAGACCCTCAATTAGGCAACAGATTTCAGGGCAGTCCATTGTCTGAAGCCAGGCTTGAAAATTATTTGCATTTCTTTGTGAGCTTTGGGAGGTGGGGCAGCAGCTGCAATCTCCATTTTCCTTTTAAGATGGGAAATAAATGCAAAATTAATGCCAGAATGACCAAGTAATTTCCACAGTGGAGTTGGAGCCTTTGTTTTCTCCCCTTGGTTTCATTTGTCTCCATTTATTTTTCCAAGTAGAGCAATTTTCGATTGGCTTTGCTCTTTACAAAGCCAGCCTAGGGGAGGCCACCACTTGGCTACTGGAAATCAGAAATTGTTGGGTTTGTAACCCATGGGCTGATTTTTTATTTCAGAATTTTGTGTTTAGAGGTAGACTGAACTTTTTGATCACTGGAACCAGAGGATCAATAAGGAGGCTCCCATACAATTAAAGCAAGAGGGGGGAAAACAACCAGAACCGAGCCCGTTTTGAGCACCTCGGGTTTGGCTGAGTTCCCTTAGTGGGGTTTTGCTCAATGAAGTGACAAATCGGTGCCACACCCAGCTGTGGCTCCCCAGGAAAATCAAGGAATTATTTGGAAATTGGCTCTCTGTGTGTGGATGTTGGGGTGTAAGGAGGAAAACTGCACTTCCAGCGGGTTTTAACATTTATTGCCTCAGCACGAGCAGGATTGAGGGCTTAGAGACCTTCCCCTTCCTAAAGAAAAAGCAATTGCAACCCCTCTAAGCACACCACGGCCAGGAAGAGGTGTTCAATGGATTCTTTCCTCTAGAAATTTTGGGATATGGCTCTTATTAACCCAGCCTTTGTGCTGTTGGAGGAAATTTGTCCATCAGATCCAGTTCCCAAGCCACAGAACATCCTGAGCTGAACAGGACCCCCAAGGACCAGCAAAGTCCCGGACAAAGCAAAACACTGAGGAGGGAAAAACAAAACCTCAAGCAATTTTCAACCCAGGCAACAGCATCCCCGTTCAGGAGAGAGCATCCAGCTTAGGCAAGGGCTGAAATGGGGAAAAAAGTCACCGGAACAAATGATGTCTTCATATTGACCTTTATTGAGCAAGAACTGCTGTGACTGTTTTACATCAAACAACAAAAGGTTGCGTACTGTGCATGTCAACAAGGTTCTCCCAGGAGCAAAAGTCCACCCTAATTGCACCAGTGAGGTAAACATAATTAGTTATAAGTAGCTTTTTTTTAATTTTATTTTTTTTTTTAAGGCTAGGAGAGTTCTGGTTCTTATGAGTACTCTATTACTGCTTCCGGTTTGGTTTTGGCTCAGTTGGTTCTTTGCATAATACATCTGAACTCGTTCCTCAGATATGTCCCTCCAACAGCTCAGGAAATTCGGGAAAGCTTCCTCTGCACATTTCATCTCATGCACTAGTAGTAGGAGTAATTTTTTATTGGTTTTTTTTTTTGGTAGATCCCCAAGCTCTGTGGAGGGAGTACATCTTGAGCCTGCATGCATTCCCCCCCCCTTCCCTATATTGCACGAAAAAGTAAAATACTGTGTGTCTGGAGCCTCCGTGAGAGAACCCGACCTGCTTTGAAGCCGTCACCCACATGCATTTTGCAGCTGCCTATGGCTTAACCTTTTGCACCGACCCAAGCTCTTGAATTGGTTTGAATTTTAGCTACGCTTGGTTTTATTCGCTCTCCTTGATCTCCTTTACTACAGCGTGTGAGGTGACTTTCTCCACTTTCTTGGTGGACACCAACTTCTCCTCAAAGCTTTCTTCGTGCTCCTCCACCTTCTGAGTGACGGTCACCGACTTTGTGATGAACGTGGTGCCACTGTCCCCGGCCTCGCCTGTGATTTTCTCTGCTTTTTTGGTTACAACGATTTTCTCAGCCTTCTCATCCACGGGGCTCACATCGAGGCCGTTAGTGACCACTCCCTTGTCCTCCTCCTCCTTCTCTTTGGATTCCTCCTCCTTTTTCTCCTCCACCTCCCCGTTGATCGCGATGTCCTCTTTCCTGGACTCCTTGCCGGCCTCGGCACTCACTTTTGTTACCTTGGTGACAGTGATGGTTTCCTCCACCACAGCCTTGGCATCCTTGCCAGGGGAGGGAGGCTTCTCTGGGCTCTGGGGCTTTTCTGGGCTCTGGGGCTTCTCTGGAGTCCGGGGTTTCTCTGGAGTCACGGCCTTCTCGGGAGTGCGCGGCTTCTCTGGTGGCGCCAGCTTCTCCAGGGCCACGGCTTTCTCCGGGGTCCCAGCCTTCTCTGGGGAGGTCACCTTTGGGGTGGCAGCTTTCTCAGGAGATGCCACTTTCTCCTCCTCCTTGGCCGCTTTCTCCACTTTCTCCACCTTCTGCTCTTTTGCAGCTTCCACGGCTTTTTCCTTCGGGGCGGCCTTGGCCGGCTCCGTTACGGGGGATTTTGGGGGGGACTTTACGGGAGGGGTTTTGATCTTCTCTGCCTTTGCTGGTGCCTCTTCAGCTTTGCCCTTGGCCTCAGGTTTTTCCTCCTCTTCCTCAGCTTCTTCCCCTTCTTCCTTTTCCTCGATTTCTTCTTTCTCAGAGCCACCTTCTTCTGCAGCGTCAGATTTTGCAGCTTCTTCTTCTTCCTCTGCTTCCTCTTCCTCCTTCTCTTCCTCCTCAGCTGCAGCTTCTTGCTCTGCAGGAGCCTTCTCAGAAACTTCTTCCTCTGCAGCTTCTTCTGCTTTTTCTCCCTCCTGTTCCTCTTGCTGTGCCTTGGCTGCTATTTCTTCCGCGATGGCTGCCAGGGCATCTTCCATTTCAGACTTCTCATCCTCCACCTTGGTCTCTTCAATGATTTCTTCTACAAACTTGTGCTGGACCTTCAGCTTTGGCGGTTCGATTTTTGTTTTCTGGATTTTGGTGGATGCTATTGTGACAGATGGTTGTCTGTGTGTGAATATGGGGCCAGTGATGCTTCCAGAGAAGGCACTGAATCTTGTCTCCTCACCCTCCAGCAGCTTCCTAAGGGAATCAAGAGGAGAGAAAAAAAAGGAAAATGAGCATAAAAAACCCGAAGGGATATCTATGGAGATAATTGTGGCTGGCCCATCCTTGGAAGTGTCCAAGGCCAGGCTGGACGGGGCTTGGAGCAGCCTGGGGTAGTGGAAGATGTCCCTGCTTTGGGATGGGCTTTAAGGTCCCTTCCAACCCAAACCATTCCAGGATTCTCTGATCCCTGCCCTGCTCTATTCCCCTGCCAGCAGGACGGAACCAGTTTGCTGTGGAATGTGCTGGAGCTGCCCAGGGCCACCCACAGCTCACAGCCCAGCTTTCCTTCAATCTGCTTTCTTTGCAAAACTCCCATTTCAGCAGTTTTCAGCTTGGTTTTGCTTGTGGCAAGTGTGACACGTTCAGTGATCAGTTAAAATTCATCTTTGCTGTCAGAACACCTCGTTAGGGTGTAAATCAGCAGGGATTAGGACAAACTAACTAATTTCATAGGATTCATTACGACTTAGGCAAACAGAACTTGACACAGCTGACAGACCCAAATCAAATATTGTGCCTGAGACTGTCACAGCTGATTAGAGCACGTGCTCTAATTTAATAATTTGGGCATCCACCTTTTCTTTGTGGGAATATGAGACCCGGAGACTTCAGCTGCCTTTGGCAGCAGCCAGCTACAGCCCCTGTGTGCCTGAACAACCTCAGGAATTTATACAGATCTGGAGATGGGGGTGTTTTTGTGTTCTTTTCACTTGTCTTCTATTCAAATGTTTTTTATCTCAGCCTGTGACCCAGAAAAATCAGGAGCTCCCCAGTGAAGTGATACAGGGGACTAAAAAAACCTGCCAGGTGATGGCAACAGCAAGCAACGTTCAGCTCCAGATAAGAGCAGATGCCTCTGAAGGAAAGTTGAGCAAGAAAAGCAAAAGTGCTTGTGACAGGCAGATCAGCGCTCGCTGCCTCAAACCGTGATCAAGCAAACTCACTGTCTCTCCCGGGCGATAAAAGGGAGCTCTGGTGACAAGCCCTGCACGCCTGGCATCTGCAGAGCAGACAGGAATTAAAAATAACCTCGTCTCTCGCTGCGTCCCCTGCTCGTGCAGCCGAGGGCAGAATGCGGCGCGGGAGCCGCCGCACTGAGTCACGCTGGGCTGTGCCCAGCTCTGCCTCTCATCAGCTGCTCCCCAATGACCTTCTGGGCTCTCGCTGGGCTGGCTAATGGCTGCAATGATTTAAACCTCGCTTTACCCGCGTTCGCTGCGCGAAGATATTTCTTAGCCGTGGTAAAAGCTTCCTGAGCCAGCAGCATCCGCAGTGCTATTAATATTCCGGACATGTCTGCAAAGAGCCCACTGTACCTGTACGCAGCAATTTCGATGTCCAGGGCCATCTTGACATTGAGGAGGTCCTGGTACTCCCGGAGGTGACGAGCCATTTCCCACTTCGTTCCTCTGAGCTCGTTTTCCAGCTGGTGAATGGTGTCCTGCAAGGGAGACGCAGAAAACGCCTGTGACACGGGCAGGCGCCGCGCGCGGGCGCGGAGCGGGCACAACTTCTCTGAGGGGACTTTCAGAAACTCTTCCCGCCGCTCGGGGAGGCAGGGCCGGCATCAGAGCCAGGATCCACCCGCACCCACCGCCCTCCGCAGCATCCTCCCCCCGCCTTGCGCATCCCTGCATCCCTCGCTGCGGAGCCGGCACCGGGCACCTCCCGCATCCCTCCGGCCCGGGCACCTCCCGCATTTCCTCCTCCCACAGCGGGCACCGGGCACCTCCTGCATCCCTCCCGCCGGAGCCGGCACCGGGCATCCCCCGCCTCCCCGCCGGGCTCGGGCCAGCCCCGCGCCGCCTCCCCGGTACCTGATAGGTGGTGAGGTCGTTATTGTGGCGCTCCTCGATGTCGCTGAGCTGCCTCTCCAGCGACTCCTTGGTGCCGCGCACCGACTCGAGCTCGATGCTCTTGGACTGGAGCTGCCGGCGGTACTCGGCGATCTCCTCCTTGGCGGAGCGGATCGCCTCCTTGTTCTGCTCGGCCGCCTCGGTGAGCTTAGCGTAGCGGCACTTGAACCACTCCTCGGCCTGGTGCATGTTGTGGTCGGACTGGCACTCGAGCTGGGCGCGGATCTCCTTCAGCGCCGTTGTCAGGTCCGTCTTCAGGTAGTCCTTCCTCTCCACGGTGGCGTGGGACGCCTGCAGCTGCGCCAGCAGCTCGGCCACCTCCTCCTCGTGGTTGCCCCTCAGGAAGGCCACCTCGTCCTGCAGCGACTGCACCTTCTTGTCCAGCTCTGCGCGCATCAGCGAGGCCTCCTCCATCTCCTTGCGCAGGGCGCGGATCGTCGCCTCCGTCTCGTCGCGCAGCCGCGCCTCATCCTCGAAGCGCTCCCTCAGGCGCTGGATGTCCTCCTCGATGTGCTCCGAGTCCAGCTGGATCTGCGCCTTCTCGTGGCTCACCTGCTCCAGCGCCCCGCGCAGCTCCCGCAGCTCCTGCTCGTAGGCGTCGCTCAGCTGCGCTCGCCCGGCGTGTTTCTGCCGCAGCGCCGCCAGCTCCGCCTCGATCTCCTTGTTCTGCTGCTCCAGGTAATGCACCTTCTCGATGTAGCCGGCGAAGCGGTCGTTGAGCCCCTGCAGCTGCTCCTTCTCGTTGGAGCGGCTCAGCTTGAGCTCGGCCGCGCCGTTCAGCAGCGAGGTCTGGCTCACGTCCAGGCTCTCGGCCGAGCTCAGCACCGTGGAGCCGTAGGTGGCCCGCGGGCCGCCCAGGTTGGGGCGCTTGTAGGAGGAGGACACAGTGCTGCCCGAGCCCCGCGACCACGACTGCGAGCGGAAGCCGCTGGACGGGGACGCGCTGGCGCGGCTGTAGGTGGCCCGGGTCTCGGTCACCCGGCGGTACGAGGGGTTGCCGAGGGGCTCCATGGTGTAGCTCATGGTGGGGCGCTGGGGGCGGCGGTGCGGGGCTGCTCCGGCCGCCGCCGCCCCTTTTATAGCCCGGCCGGGCGGCTGCGGGGCGGCCCCGCACGCGTGTGCGGGGGGCGNTGCCCCCGTCCCTTTCCCGTGTTCCTTCCCTCTTGTTCTGCTTCCTTCTGCCCTCTTCCCTAGGCCAGCACCCTCTTTCTTTTCTTCCTTCCTTTTTTTCCTTCCTTCCCTCCTTTCTTTCCTTCCTTTCTTTTTTCCTCCTTTACTTCCTATTCCTCCCTTTCTTTTTTCCCTTCCCTTTCTATTGTTTATTATTTTTATTTCCCCTTCTCTTGCTTTCCTTCCTGTCACTTCTTTCCCCTCTTTCTCCCATTCCTTTCTTCTCTCCTCCCTCTCTTCCTCTCTGTTTTCTCCCTCAGCCGCTGTTCCCGCAGCAGAGCGGAGCGCGGTGCCGGCCCCGGGCCGCTGCCGGGGGCTGCAGAGCAGGGTAGGGCCGGGAACCGGGAACGGGATCCGGGAACCGGGAATGGGAGCCGGGAGCGGGATCCGGGAATTAGGATCGGCGGCTCCATCACCACGGACAGCTCCCGCCGGGTGGGCTGGGGTCGGGCCCGGCCTGCAGCGGGGGCTCGGGGGGTTTCGGGGGGCAGAGGGAGCCGCAGATGGGTGAGGAGGGTCCTTCCCCCGCTGTCCCCCGCTGTCCCCCGCTGTCCCCGTGTCCCCAGGCGGGGCTGGCGTGTGAAGGTCGCGGCGGGCGGGGGAGGCGGCGCTCGCCGGGGCTCTGCGGCACCGAGCGCTCCCCGCACCGGCTCCGGGGCTCCGCGGGAGGAGCGGGGGGAAGCCCCGGAGCCACCGGGCAGAGTTTGGGAGACCCCCCCGGCATCCCAAATCTTTGCTCTTGGTTCTTTTCTTCCTCTCTCTTCTCTTGTCTTTTCTTCCCACCCGCCCACTTTGATCTAACGCTTGGTGCATTGCTCAGAATGAATAATAAATTGTTTAAAAGCTTGTTAGAAATTGCGTTTGTGGGGGAAAATAGACTTTGTATGGGCTGCATGACTGTGCCTGGCTGCCATCCAGGCTCCGACCTCCTCCTGGAGGGATTACAGCTACGGAGTAAACTGCAAAGAGAAAAAAAAATAAATTAAACAACCAAACCCCCCCCAAACCCCCAAAACTGCTGGTGCTAGAAAAATCCCTGCCACAGCCCGCATGGAAAAACAGAGGGACGCTGCGGGGGGAGAGCGAACTCCCCGCTCAGAAGGTGCAGAAAAGGCTCCGCGTGTGTTCACAGGCTGAATTTTTGAGCAGACGATCCCGTGAAAAGCAAAACCCTCCTCGCAGAGTGCCCGGGCACCCTCAGCCCTGGCAGGCGGCGGCGGGAGGAGCGCGGCTGGGTGGGGAGAGTTGGGGAATTCTCAGGGCCGGGGTTAAACTTTGCCGAGCACATGGAGCCGCTGCTGCCTCATTAACATGACGCTGTCATAGGACTGCAGCACTGCAGTCAGGGCAGCTCGGGCCGCTCCTGCACCCGCCGGGCGCTGCTCCCCAGCACCCCCCGAGCCCCAGATCACCCACACCGGACAAGGGTTTCGATGCTAATGAAGCAATCGCGGGTCCTAAAGCGGCTTCATTAATTTTACTGAAAGTTTCTGCCACAGGCACAAACGCCTTTGGGTTTCATTGGGAGTCAAAATGAAATTGCTGCCTTGTCAGGGCAGTGGATTTTGGGTTTTTTAGGGGAAAAGGGATGTTGTGATCTGGTTTATTGATAGTTGTTTTCCCCCCGATAATAAAGACTGGGAGGGAGGAAGAGATCATGGTTTTATCTATAAGGAAAAGTCATTGTATAAGGAAACACACAGTTAACAGAGGTGCTTGGGAGCTTTTATTACCCTTTTAATCTCCTGAAAACAAGGACTGGCAGATGGAATTTTGTAATCAAACTCCCTCTCATTAACTACCTGGGTGTTTGAAATCCATTTACCCTGTATGCAAAATAAATTGTTGCTTTATAATCAAGCAGGGCTAGGTTTGATTTATTTATTTAATAGTGCTACCAAGCAAGGGAAACTTTTATGGAACACAATGTATCTCTCATATGCATATGGATTGCTTTAAAAATCAGGATATTTAGAAGGGAAAAAGTTGGCATTCACAGAGGTGTTTAGTGCAAAAATTCTGAAATTAAATTCATTGCTTTAATTGAAAACAGAGCCTTGCAAGGTGAATTTCTGCTCTCTAATCAAATGCAGGGGGACAGGGCTCCTGCTACATTATCCTGAAGGTGGTTTGAAGGTTAAAGTGAGTCAGGGAAATCAGTCTGAGATGTTCCCTCTTTCCTGATGAGTAATTAATCCCTTTTCCCTTTCTGTCCATCTCTGCTCTGGAGATTTGGAAATGCAGGCTGATCTTTCTGCTGAAGGAGAACTGGTTTTGCCTCAAACTTGACCAAACAAGAGCTTCTACTTCAGAGCAAAGCTGATGTCTCAGGAGTGAGGCAGGAGGAGGGAAGAAAGGGGCACTCCCATGGAATGGGAAAGCAGCAGCATCGATTTTAATCTTGATTGTCCACCTCTGACAAGCCTGCAGTGATGGGAGGGTGAGACTGAGTCCTGCAGCTTCCCTAAAAACAAATAAGAAAAAAAGGCAAGGAAATACAGAAGGTGGAGCAGCACAACAGCCTGGCTGCTCCCAGGGAAAGGAGATCAAAATAGATCCAGCTGTGATGAATTAATTTGAATATATTAAAGAACTATTGAATCAGATGGGTAGGACAAAAGGGGGCTTTGGGCAGGGGGTTTTGTGTGGTAGAGAGGCAGCAGAATGAGGACGCTGGACAGGTAATGCAATGTGGTGGGAACTATTACAGATTATTTCTCAGCCTAAAGGGGGCTGGTCTCGGTGAGTTTTTCACATAAAGCCGGGTTTAAGTTTAAGCAACTCAAGCCTGAAGAGATCTTAGTGATGCCCATGCAAGGAGGGCAAACAGCAACATCAGATGGGATTTTGGTGGAGAGGAGAAGGAGCCAGGAAATCGGGGTTTGGTGCATTTGCTCCCCAGCAGGCAGGGGTGTGGCTCAGGGGGGCTGCCCGAGCTGCAGGATTTGCACCCGTCCTGGAGCCCCTGCTGCGCCCCCACCAGGGATGGAAACTGAGCCAGGAGAGCAAGGATGGACCTTTGAGCCAAGCTGAGGATGTGTCCTGAGATATTAAATAATCCCTAATAATAATAATAATAGCCACGGCCAGGGAGGAAAAATGGGATTTATGGACCAAGGGCCTCGTCCTGGACTGCTGGATGCTCCTTGGAAAGGAATTTCATCATTTCATCACTGCCCAGCACAGGGTGGGACAGTCCAGGCTGGTGTCCTGCTCCCTGGGAAGTGGACTTTTAACAGGATTTGCATCTCCCTTGTCATTTGTTCAGCATCATGAGATTTTGAAGGATCAGGTTTGAGGTGAGCTGGCTGATAATGGATTGTCCTGTTCCCAAAAGATCTTCAGCATCCTCAAGGACTTAAAGCAAAGAGGGGAGGGAATGGAATGGAGGGGAGAGAAAAAGCTGTGGGAATTTTGGGGTTGGAATGGGAAGATCTTTTAGCTTCTTTCCAACCCAAACCATTCCAGGATTTCCCCTCTGCCCTGGGGAGCCTGGGCTGAGGTGGGTGTGGGAACCCAGGACATCCCTGTGCCAGCCCTGGCTGATCTGAGCCCAGCCCAGGGGGGTTTGAAGCCCTGGCAGGGGGCTCAGAGACCCTGGCATGCAGCCAGAGATCCTTGTGGCTTTGAGTTTGATCCATGGAACAAATTCCCAGCACTGTGTGAAGAAGGAAAAGTCACAGAAGTGCAGATTTAGGATTCTCACTGTGCTGAGCTGGGAGGCAAGATGGAGGGAACTGGGCCTTGTCCTGTGCTCCTTCCTTCTTCTTCCCAGCCTCCATCTCTTGGGTGCTGGTGGCACTTTGGCACTGGTGTGAGGTGAAGGGACACAGTCTGACACAGGTGACAGCAGTTGGAAAGTAACAGTAAATAAATTATCCATGGTTTATAGTATAAAAGAGAGCAGCAGCCCCAGGGGAGGGCAGGGGTCTGCTGGAGAGAGAAATGTCTGTGTGAACAGAGCCATGTGGACACAGAGAAGCTGTGCTGGTGCAGCCTGTCCTTGAGCAGAGTAGTCAGAGATAACAGAAAGCTTGTAGTTAGAGAAAGAGAGGCTAGGAATGAAAAACAGAGTGTATGCTAATACAGCTTCTAGAGTAAGCTAATTAGGTAATGCCAGTTGTGCCAATTAATGAGTAGTTGTCTGTAAGAGTATAAATGGAACCGATCNAATGCCAGTTGTGCCAATTAATGAGTAGTTGTCTGTAAGAGTATAAATGGAACCGATCTGAAATAATAAACGAAGCTTGCACTACGTTAGTGGGGTAAAACCGTCCCTCCCGGCAGAAAATAGCAAGGAACCGCAACAGTCTGCTGTGCTGAACAGAGCTTTGCAGGCCAGGCTGGAAATGTTTTCTGATAACCAACAATAAACAGCCTTGAGAGCGAGAGCCGAAGACTTCAGACTTGTTCTTGGCCAGCTGGGCTGGAGACAAGAGACTTTTTACACATCTCGGGGTCATCTTGAGCACAGGAGGCTCCGAGAGGTGGGGATGTCACTTTTTGGTAGCGCAGCACAAACACAGAGGTGCTGCTGGGCAGTGCCTGCGCTCTGAGCACCGATGTGCTCATTTATTCCTGCTGGGAGTGGGGCTGTAACACAGCAGCGTTTTCCTAAGGCCTCCCATGTCCATCATTCCCTCTGAGCCACCTGAGGCACCTCAGGACCTTCAATCAAGCACTGCCAGACACTTGGGTTGTTTCCTTCATGCAGAAATGTTCTGTGTTGCATTCGAGGTGAAATATTCCCGAGAGCCCAGCCCTGGGGCAGAATTTTCATTCCACTGAACAGTGAAGGAAAGTTTCTTGCAGATTCCTACAAATCATCACTGAGCTCATTGCTGCTTTCACTCTCCTCGATTCATCTGCTGTAAGAGCTGTTCACGGAATGGTTTGGGTTGGAAGAGACTTTAAATCCCATCTTATCCTATCCTATCCCATCCCATCCCACAGATCTTATCCTATCCAATGGATCCCACCCCATGGATCCCATCCCATCCCATCGATCCTATCCCATCTCATCCCATTGATCCCATCCTATCCCATAGATCTCATCCTATCCAATGGATCCCATCCCATGGATCCCATTCCATCCCATAGATCTCAACCTATCCCATAGATCTCATCCTATCCAATGGATCCCCCCCCATGGATCCCATCCCATCCCATCGATCTTATCCTATCCAATGGATCCCCCCCCATGGATCCCATCCCATCCCATCGATCTTATCCTATCCAATGGATCCCCCCCCATGGATCCCATCCCATCCCATCGATCTTATCCTATCCAATGGATCCCCCCCCATGGATCCCATCCCATCCCATCGATCTTATCCTATCCAATGGATCCCCCCCCATGGATCCCATCCCATCCCATCGATCTTATCCTATCCAATGGATCCCCCCCCATGGATCCCATCCCATCCCATCGATCTTATCCTATCCAATGGATCCCATCCCATGGATCCCATCCCAGGGACACTTTCCCCTGGCCCAGGTGGCTCCAGGCCCCATCCAGCCTGGCCTTGTGGAACATTCACCCCAGCCTTTCCTGCAGTGTCAGCTCCAGGAATCATTCCCAGCTCCAGCCACACTTCAGTCATTTACTCACTTCAAAACCCAGCTTTTCCCAGACCGCCCACGCTTTTCTGGGGAGTTTTCCCTGCAGTTTTAGAGCCCTGCATTGCACATTGATTTTATAACTCCTGGAGTGGGATGTTCTCTTTCCTGGCCACCTCCTGCTGTGCTTCCATGGGCCACTTCTTTAATCTGGAGGAATTCACAGCGGAGCAGGAGGCTGAAATATTCCATGAAGGGCTTAGCCTGGAGTCTGCTGATTAAAAATAGAAATAATAGAAATATATCCAAGCAGAGTCAGTCCCGCAGCTTTGTGTGGTGCTCTTGGGGATAACAGGGACAGGGTGACAGGGACAGGGAGATCCTGTGCCTCCAGCTCCCTGATATTCATGGCTTTGATTTTCCACCAATAAATTCCAGCAACTTTTGGAATCCTTGGCCAGGAAAACCTCCGCCCGTGCTCCTTTACTGGGTGTTGAACTCCTTTCCACTGCTTCTTTCAACTGTCCTTTAACCCATGAATTCCAGAGCTGTGATGAACTCGTCATGTGGGTCATGGAATCACAGAGTCCTGGAATGCTCTGGGTGGGAAGGGACTTTAAGGATCCTCAAATCCCACCCC